>NDGM011126431.1:0-12191 GCA_002564305.1 Octomys mimax
CTCCTCTTCCTCCTCCTCTTCCTCTTCCTCCTCCTCTTCCTCCTCTTCCTCCTCCTCTTCCTCTTCTTCCTCTTCCTCTTCCTCCTCTTCTTCCTCCTCTTCCTCTTCCTCCTCTTCTTCCTCCTCCTCTTCTTCCTCCTCCACCACGGATGAGGACTCCTCCTGCAGCTCAGATGAGGAGGCGAACCCTACTCCCACACCTGGCCCCTCCACACAGCCAGCCCTGCCCAAAGCTCCCAAGCCAGCCAGCAAGGCCCGCTCCTCAGGCCACTCGGGCAAGAAGGTGCCTGCTGCCCAGCCACCAGCACCCCCGCCCCAGCCTGCAAAGCCTCTGCAGCCCAAGATGCAGGCTGGGGCCAAGAGCCGCCCCAAGAAGCGCGAGGGTGTGCACCTGCCCACCACCAAGGAGCTGGCCAAGCGGCAGCGCCTGCCCTCTGTGGAGAATCGGCCCAAGATTGCGGCCTTCCTGCCCGCCCGGCAGCTTTGGAAGTGGTTCGGCAAGCCCACCCAGGTAAGTGGCTAAGGTAGCCAGGGCTGGAGAACAGGTGTGTATCTGTGGCCTGGATCCTGTCCCCCTCACGCAGCAGCCTACTGCAGCAAGGGAAAGAGATTCGAGATTGACTTAAACCTACAAGGTCAGGCTTACCGGCTCTTTGGCAGAAAGGCTCAGGGTGTCCAGCTTCAGGTACAGGTGGATCTGAGGGCTGAAAGGCAGTCTTCAGCTCCCATCTGGGTCCACACCCCAGGCCTCAGCTTTCTGTCCTCCCTCTGTGTCGGTCTCCTTGTGCAGCCCCGCTCCCCAACAGCAGGGAGGTGCAGTGGTTTTCAGGGTGTGTTCTCCTAGCTCAGGAGCACCAGTAGGAAGCAGGTCTCACCGAGAGCTTTAAAGCTGGCCGAGTGTTGGCCTGGGTTTCAGGCTACTCTGGAGCTGGTCACAGTGGCCAGCAGGAAGCCAGGATGTTCTGATTGTCCAGACCAAGTCTCCTGCCCACTAGGGGCATCTACTGAGGGAAGTAGGTGGTGGGAGGCACAAACCCCACTGCAGCAAAGTTGCTCAGCCACCTCAGCAGTTCCCTGTGTTTCAGCTGAAGGGGATCGGAGCCATGTGCGGCAGTGTACTTGTGCCCTGCAGAGTGGCTAGGAGGGGAGGCCAGCTGAGGGTGGGGTGCTGTGCTCAAGCGGGAGATTCCACCTTGGGACTCGGCTTTAGATTTTAGTTTGTGGTGAGGGCATGTGGCTGGATGGCAGGCAGAGCCTGCTCACTCTCTTGCTCATTGCCTCCTAAGAGATGGTATTGCTGGAGCCAGGTGCTTCTGGGGACTGCCCCAGGTTGGGGGAAAGTGTTGAGTAAATAAGCAAATATCCAACACAGAAAGAAGCCAGCACAAAGGGCTAGTACTGGGTCAGTTGGCAGGTTATGGCAGTGGTGGGTGACATTGTCTTGGCTGGGACAGTGTTTAGCCCACGCTCAGGGCCCACGGTGGAGCTGAAGGCCCTTTCAGTTTTGAGAGCCCCATAGATCACTTTCTGCACTGGCCAATCCGAGGCAGCACCCCAAATTGGCAGCAGGTGACCCAGAGAGGCAAGGCCAGGGCTCAGGTGGCACAAGGCCTGGTTCACAGTGCCACCCTTGACCCTTGCCTGGCCCACAGCGGCGTGGCATGAAGGGCAAGGCCCGCAAGCTGTTCTACAAGGCCATTGTGCGCGGCAAGGAGATGATCCGCATCGGGGACTGTGCTGTGTTCCTGTCTGCGGGCCGCCCCAACCTGCCCTACATCGGCCGCATCCAGAGTATGTGGGAGTCGTGGGGCAACAACATGGTGGTCCGAGTTAAGTGGTTCTACCACCCCGAGGAGACCAGCCCAGGACGGCAGCTCCACGAAGGCCAGGTCAGCTCAGCTGGATGGGACACCAAGGGTGACTGGGGCTGTGGGGTCTCAGCTGTGGCACGTGGGGGAGGGGCTGGGCTAGGCTCACCAAGCCCCTGTCTGTCCCAGCAGCCCTGGGACCAGAAATCTGGTCGCAGCCTCCCCGCAGCCCTGCGGGCCTCTAGCCAGAGGAAGGACTTCATGGAGGTAGGGGCAACAGGCCAGCCTGTGTCTCCCATCTCCTCCTGTCTCTGCACCCCAGTGCTGTTTCCCTTGCTGTCTTGCTCGTTTGTCTGTCTGTCTGGCTGGCTCTGGCTATTCCCTGGCTCTGGGCAGCCAGTCCCTGACGCCTGCCCCTGCCATGCAGCGAGCCCTGTACCAGTCCTCGCACGTGGATGAGAACGATGTGCAGACAGTGTCGCACAAGTGCCTGGTGGTGGGCCTGGAGCAGTACGAGCAGATGCTTAAGACCAAGAAGTACCAGGACAGCGAGGGCCTGTACTACCTCGCGGGCACCTACGAGCCCACCACAGGCATGATCTTCTCCACGGATGGTGTGCCCGTGCTGTGCTGAGGGCCCAGCCCTCCGTCACCACCGCAGCGTGGGGCACAAATGTGTGCATGTCAGCGTGCCCGTGCACGCCCGGGCAAGTGAGGGTGTGTGCGTGTGCCCGTATGCATGCACGTGTGCACATGGCCCACCCTCTCCCGCTGGCTGTGGCTGTGCCGCTGCTACTGGCCCCAGCACCTTCGTGCCCTGCAGGTGTGGCCCAGGCCTGTTTGGCGGCCTGTTTGCCTCTCCAGGGCAGGGTTCCCGAGGAGCCAGGCTGTGCCCTCCCAGTGCTGGGGTGCCGGTTTAAGGTCCCCACGGACAGGACGCTGCTGCCTTTACCTACTCTGGCAGCCTGGACTTGGGGTGGAGCGGGGGAGGGGAGCCCAGCCCCTCACACTACAGACCCCCCATGGTGCTGACCCCTCAGCCGCGCCCGCCCACTGGAGGGCGCCGGGTCCTTAACCTGTACAGTTTTATTGTACCGAGGGCGACTCCCCACCCCTGTATCATAAGCCTTTAAATGGAGTCAACTTTTTAACTATATATATAAAGATAAATATATATAAATATATATAAATATAAACTTTTTAAACTGTGAAAAATAGCTATGAAATTATAAGAAAAAACACATTCTGACGTGCGGAATATTATTTTTTATTTCCTGTTAGATTGTGAGCGTCCAGCACCCGGCTTCACTGCCCGGCCCCAGCACCCCGCCCCCATCCCCGCACTGTGCTCACCCCCAGACAGAGGAGGAGGAGGAGGGAGGGAGAGGCAGGGAGCCGCCAGCCCAGCGCCCCTGCACTTGCTGGGCCAGAAAGCACTTAGCCAGCCCCCGCCTTCCGGAACCCACCGGAGGCCTCCAGCAGACAATCTAGGGAAGGGAAAGCCAGACTTTGGTTTTATTTCGGGGGAATTATTGTTTTTTTTTTTTTTCTTTCATTCTTTTCTTTCTTTCTTTTTTTTTTTTTTTTTTTAAGTTTCTTTTGGAATTTTGTTCGTTGGCAAATTCTGTGTGACTTTTTTCATAAAAAAAAAGAAAAAAGAAAAAAGAAAAAATTTAATTGGAAAAAAGACAGTGTTGTTTGGAGTGATTTATTTCAGGGGCTGGGGTGGGGCCAGTGTCTGGGGCCATTGGGCACCTTGTTTGGAGGGTGGGGTGGGTTCCAGAACCTCTGAGGTAGAAGACTGGAAGTTGGGCCCAGTAAACATGGTTATTTAAATGAGTTAAGCCAGATGTGTGTGCACTATAATCCTGGATGAGGGAGGCTGAAGCAGGAGGATCACAAGTTCAGGGCCAGCCTGGGCAATTTAGCAAGAGCCTATCTCAACCCTATCTCGGGGCCTGGGAGATAGCTCAGTATAATAAGCGCTTGCCGCAAGCACAAAGTCCTGAGTTCCATCCTGGTACCACCAAAAAACAAAAACAAAAAACTTTGAACTTTGAACCCTATCCCAATTTTTTTATTTGCCTGTACCAGGGATCAAACGCGGGATCTTGCACTTGCCAGTCCCCCCACCTCTCTCGAACCGCAGTCACCTGTGTTTGCTTAAGCCTGCCTAAGCAGGCACTTCACTGAGCTATCTCGCCGGCCTCTCAGGGAAGAAAGAAAAAAACAAGGTTTCCAAAAAACATCCTCAGAACCTGGGGGAATTATGTCTATAGAAGTTTGGTAGCTCTCTCACGTTCTGCTTTCTCCGTAGCCAAGCGTAGCTAGTGGCTACTCTACTGGGCAGGGCAGGGCTACACTGGCCTGTTTCCTTGGCCAGGGTCCTCGGAGGGTTCACATCTGCTTTTCCTGTAAAAAAGCAGAGCACAAATGCTCGCAGCTGTGACAACTGGGTAAGACGGCCTCCGACCTGAAGAGTGGCTCCCCTCGCGCCACCTGGTGGCAGCCTCTGACATTGCCTTGTGGCTTGTTCCCCGCTTGCGTCCCGCCGGGTGATACAGGTCTGGCTCTTTGGGGGCTCTCTGGCCTCCCCTGAGACCTAGTTCTCAGCCCACTCCTTGGAACACAGGCACAGAAGTGTGCAGGAGCTCCAGTCGCACAAATCAGAACAGCAGAACCGGTGTCAGAAGGTTCAGTTCCTGGGTCAGGACTTCACCACAGCCCCATTTCCCACGGTGGACTGGGTGTGGCTGTTCTCCCAGGCCCTCTTGAGGGCTGAAGGGCACCTGCTACAAATCCCAGGGGTCCTGCTCCCCGTCCCACTGACTCCCGGCACCCCTCCAGCCCAGCAGCCTCTGGTTGTCCCAGCCTCACACCCCAACAAAGATTTCCCTGGAGGCGGTGGGGCAGTCTCAGCTGCCATCTTTTAATGGCCAGTGCGGTACAGAGGAGACATGGGTGGGTGGGACGCAGTAGATGAGGGGACAGCATGGTCACAGAGAGCTGGGGACATAGGGGCCTGGCACTGTCTTTGGCAGGATGCCCCGGAGTCAGCCTGGTCACCTGCAGGGGCGCCAGCCCTCCCAGCTTGTCGTGGCCCCTTGGGCACGTGTCCCTCTCTAAGAGGAAGCCACGCCAGGGTTGAGATGATCTCAGGAACTGCTTCATGGCCCCCAAAGCCAGCCCCTCTTGTGCCACGGATGGGCTGAGGGAAGTGAGGACCCGGCAGGCAGAACCTCAGGCCTGGGGTGGGAGGTGTCACTGAGCTAGCCTCTGTGCTGGGAACACTGAGGCCAGGGCCATCTTCCTTCTGCAGCAGATGCATGTGTTCAGTGCTCACGGACAAGCAGCAGGGGTGAGGCCTGAGGGTGACGGCTGGGGACTGCACCACCTTCAAGCGCCATGAGGTGGACGCTCCCCAACAAGGGCCGTGGACACTGATGGTGACAAGGGGAATTTCAAAGCAGACTGCCCAGCAGGGTCACCGGCAGGGGGTGCTGAGGCTCTGCGTCTGTCATCCCGGGCAGGGAACACACGGAGTGCTGACCTGACCAAAGCCCAGACTACTGGACACGGCCATGGCAGAGAAGGTGTGGAACACAGTGCTGGGCAGTGTTGTGGGCCACGGAAACGGCACCCCGGCTGGCGGGGTGGGGCTGTTAGCACAGGAGGAGGCTGGCTCAGCCCCCAGGCACTGCAGGCAGATAGGGTGGTGGCCTGGGCCATCCCGGAGCAGAGCAGTGTCCCTGGGAAGGGCGGGTGGGCAGGACTTAGGGCCCTGGGACGAGGGACCCGTTGGTGGTGGGGGCGGCTCGGAAGCAGCTGCTGTGGGCATTGCGGGTGAGGCTGTAGGTGCAGTAGGCCACGGCGGAGCCCAGGGTCAGTCCTGACATGTAGGACACAGTCATGGTATTCCCTGTGGGTGACAGGGCCCTGAGCAGGCGGGCAGCAGCCGTGTGAGGGGACCATGCTGCGCCTGCTGAACCCACAATAGTTGTGTATTGTGAATGCAGTGTGGAGACAGTGCCAACCCTGGGGGCCTGTGATTCTGTGTGCTGCCACAAGCAGCTGTTGTCCCCTTCAGGCCAAAACTCCTCTGGCCCAGACCCTCCTCTCCTGGGGGCCCGGGACTCACCTGCTTCTGTGCCTCCAACTGTTTCTATCTCTAGCCTTTGTTCCCAGGGAATCCTTGTTAGGGGCACTCTGGGAGTCTGACGGCTGTCTCCACTGTGTCAGTCCCAAACCTGACATGACCCTTCCCGTCTCAGTCGGCCACACTGCCACCCTCCTGCTCTCCCTTCTCTTCCTCCTCTTCTTTCTAATTTTTGGAGGGTGGTGGTACTGGGGATCAGACTCAGGACCCTTACACTGAGATACATTTCCTGAGCTTTTTATTTTGAGGTAAGGTGTTGGTAAGAGTCCCAGGCTGAGATCTAACTCGTGTTCCTCCTGCCTTAGCCTCCAGAGAGCTGGGATTACAGGTGTGAACCTGCTCCCATTTCTCCAACTTTCCCCACAGTCCTTACCCCTTCATGCGACATCATGTCTGCTTGTCATCTGTGTTTATTGGCTATGTCTTATCTGGACTGTGGTCACATGAGCGTGGGGAGTCTGTGTCCCCAGCACCTGGCACATTGGCCAGCACAAAGAGGCATCTCTCCAAGGAGGTGCAAAATGAATGAATAAAACAACAGATGGTATCCCCCCAAATGTACCTGAGGTTGCCTGGTGGTGGCTCCTCCTGGCCTTAGTTTCCCTGCTGTCCCAGGGGCAGGGGCCTTACCTGCCAGCTCTCGCTGCTGGGGGCTCACTTTGCCAGCTGCCAGGATCATGGGCACGCTGCCAAAGTAGCCATTGCTGATGCCCATGAGCAGGGAGAAGATGCAGGGCCAGGCTGGGTGGCGGAGGGTGGGCGTCCCGCTGGGGTAGACGCACAGGATGAAGAGGGGGATGAAGACCACACGCAGGCAGGAGCAGGCCAGCAGGTGGGTGCCCCGCCAGTCCACGGGCAGGGCAGCCAGGATCTGTGGGGAGGAGTGTGTGCATCCCTGGCGGCCCCCAGCCTGTCCTGTGCCCCCGCACCTGCTCCCAGCTCTGCCCATGTCCACACCCTGCTCCAGCTGTCCTTGAAGTAAGAGCTAGGCATCAGCACACAACCTCTCATCCCCTCCTTTCACCCCATGGTGCTCTCCAAGGAGGGACTGGGGCTCTCTTTGAGAAATGGGTCACAGCAGGATTGGGGTTGGGACTCAGGAACACAGCTGCGCTCCTTGGAGACACACTGACTCATTTCTTGGACCTCTATACTGTGTGAGTCCAGGCCAACGGCTTTCCCTCTGAGCTCATGATCCTTCTTCCCCCCACCCCGACCTGCAGGAGGCATCGGAAGCCTGGACCAGCCCTTACTGGCTCTTCTGAGTTCCTGCCACCTATGAGGACTTCAGTGGCGCAAGCTCAAACTCAGAGCGTAGGCAACCCCACTGCCAAGTGAGGTCGGCCCTGAGGGACCAGGCTGGGGCGCCCTCTAGGGGGCGCTGTAGGGGCCGGTGACCTCCGGGTACTGATCAGCTAGGTGCCAGCCGGGCCCCGTGGCCCCTCACACCCACCTTGCCCACGAAATCTGAGAGGTTGAACACGGCCATGACCAGGATGGGCAGCCACTCTCCCAGCACACAGTGGCGGATTTCGGACTCCAGGCCAGGGAACAGGCACAGTGTGATGAAGTAGGTCACCGCGATAGAAAGCATGTCGGCCCAGATGACCCGCGCTACTACGTAGCGGTGCAGCAGGAGGGCTGGGGACACAGGCTGGTCAGCATGCGGTGCCCTTCCTGGGGGCCTCTGGTGCCATCGCACAGGTTTGTCCCCCCTTACCTGGGAAGCTGGGCCAGCTCCGCGCCCGTGGAACGTCGAAGCGCACGTAGCCGCGGGTCGCCTCATGGGCTGGACTGTCCTTGGGGGACCCACTGCTGGCCAGGGCCGGGGCCTGGTGCTCCTGGAACGACGACAGGGCTTGGTGCAGGGCACAGATGGGAGGCACCGGGCAAACACCTGACCCAGGAGGAGCGCTGCCTCGGGCTAACGGCCAGTCGGCACCTACTGTTTACAAATCTCTCCCTCACTTACCTAGGTATCTTGCTTTTCTCTTTTATTCAGTACTGGGGGTCGAATCCAGGGGGCACTGAGCTACATCCCTGCTCTGCATTTGTATTTGAGACAGGGTCCTCCTAAATTGCTCAGCATGTGATCCTCCAGCCTCAGCCTCCCAAGTAGCTGGGATTACAGAGGTGTAAACCTAACCCCAGGTGCTTAGCTTTTCCAAGGCCCTGGAGGCCTTCTTCCCCCACCCCCACAGCACCCAATCCTACCGCAGTCTGCATCCCCCGACCTGGGCCCTGGGCACCCCCTCAGACCTGCCCTCTTCCATCGCAGGCCATCTCCGGGCCGTTGGGATCCTTGAGAGGGGCACCCTGAATCAGCGGCTGCCCTGATGGTGGCTACAATTTGCTGGGAAACCACTGACACTCTCAAGGGCCACCCCTGTGCGTCCGCGTGCCTCCAGGGCTCTGCCACCATGCGACCGCCAGAGGGCGTTCGGCTCCCCAGGTGGGTCCTGCCCACCCTCTCCACCTGGGCTCCTGGGTCCTGGCTGGCTCTGGTGACCTCAGTGTCCGAGGCTGTGTCGGGGCTGTCCTGCCCCGCGTCCTGGGTCCCTCTCCTCCGCTCGGCAGAACTCAGGGAAAGGGGATCCTCTGTGTCCCCCATTCCTGGGTCTTGCTCCTACAGTCAGAGGCTGAGCCCAGCTCATGTCGAAGCTGGGTTGGCACAAGGAGCCCCACCCTGCTGGACCCACACATGGGAGCCTTAGTCTGCAGTATGTGGGTACCACTGCGGGCAGGGACAGAGCAGCTGCTGGAGCCTTGAGCCCCTGTGACAATGCTCCTGGCAGAGAAACTCAACCAGCTCGGCCTGGTCCCTCTGCATTGGGTGACAAAGACAGAGGCCAGGCCACCCCAGGCCTGGCGCAGGCACTTACGAAGTGGATGTCCTCCGCGGTGACGTCGTGGTGCACGCGGTAGCCGGACCTACAGCCTCGGCGGCTGTCTCGTGGCCGCGTGGTGTAATAGAGCACAAAGCGGCTGCGCCGCACCAGCAAGTGCAGCAAGAAGCACAGCAGCTCCAGGCCCACGGAGACCAGGAAGAAAATGAGCGTGCTGGCGCGCTCATCCGGGAGCAGCAGCTTGGTGAGGATGCGGCTCAGGGAGATCATCACTCCCGCCGTGCCTGGGGACAGAATGGGGAGGGGCTGGGGCTCCCCTGACCCACCGCGCTTGCCCAGCCCCTCCTGTCCATCACCCCAACTCCTATACCCTGCCCAGCCCAGCCTTGGCCAGCAGGTCCCTCTGGTCCTTTGCTCCAGCCTGCCCCCACCCCGCTTCCAAAGCCAGTCTCAGTGTCTCCCTAACTCTTGGAAGAATCAGCCTCCCTAGGCCACTGTCCTGGGCCCCAGACACCGAATAGCCTTAGGAGCTGTGTACATGCACGCCTGCCACACTCACATCTCTCGAGTGTCCAGCCCGTCGTGGCCTCAGGACCCACTAGATTGGGATGCAAGTCCCTGGCTGGGGCTAGCAGAGCCCTGCTCTCTGCATAGGTGAGAAGCTGAGCACAGCAGGGCTGGGGCCCTGGAGCAAGATCCAAGGTTAGGGGGTAGGAGGTAGTGGGGTCTTCACAGCCACAACCAGGGTGGGGGGCTTCATCCATGTTTAACCACGGCCCATGGCAGGGGCTCAACCACTAAGCCATCCCCTGGGGGGTCTGGGGCCCTGAACAAAAATTTCTTGGCTCCACAAATTGCCCCAATCTGCTGGCAGCCCAGCCTGGCACCCTGCCACGAGTGGAACCAGGGCCACAGAGCACAGCATTGCCAAGGGCTGCAAATGCCACCAAGGGGAGCAGCAGCTTGGTGGGCCCTGCCTGGGCAGCTCAGTCCCCTGTGCAGGTGGGGTTGGGCCAGGGTCAGCAGGGAAGTGGAGGAAGGGGACAGGTCAGGAGGGGAAGGGGACAGGTCAGGCATCTACCTGGAGGGCAGGCCCAGGTGACAGGAGGAGGGCTGGGTGCTGGGTAACTTGAGAACAGTGGCACCACTTATTTAGTGGCAGGGAGGTGGCCTAGTGTTAACTGGGAAATCACTGGGACCCTCAGGATGGGGCTGGGCCAGGGCAGTGCTTAGGGCCAGGGCCCTGAGGATGGCCTGGTGTCAAAGGGTGGCACGTGAGGTGGGCCTGTGGGCTGAGCACACAGAGAGGCACAAACAGGCCTGGAACGCAGGCCTGGGTGCTGTCTGCATGCAGCGGGCTGCTGAGTCCCCACCCGGCCCCCAGCTGAGGGTGAAGCCCTGGAAGAAGCCCCCAGACCCCGCACAATTCAGCACCCCCTCAGGTGTGCAATACTCACTCTCCCCTGTCATCACCCCCTGCGTGTACCTCTTGGGCAGCATTCCTGTGTACCCGTAGAAGCTGGATTGCTGCACTTAAGAGAGAGAGAGGGAACCTGAGAGACTGCATGCCACCAGCCTGGCGCGCTGTGTGTGGCTAGAGCTCCTGCTGGAGGGCGAGGGTGTGAAAAGGTGTTTGTGTCCAGGGCAGAGGGGCTTTGCATTTTCTTTTTGTTTTGTCTTTTTGAGACTGGGTCTTGTTCTGCAGTTCAGGGTAGCCTTGAGCTCAATTTGTGGCCCAAGTTGGTCTCAAACTCACAATGATCCTCCTGCCTCAGCCTCACAAGTGCTGGGATTGCAGGCATGCACCACCACGCCTGGCTGGGCAGAGGGGTTTCACACCATCGCCTCACAGTACACAGTAGAGACAGTGCTGTCCCCAGGTAAGGCACCAAATCCACCCTGGTCCTGCCCTCATGGTGATCCAGGTCATCACCACCCCTGCCCAGTAGGACAGGAGCAGAAACACATCTGTCACTGCTGGACCAGGCAGTGCAAACTGGAGGGAGCTACCCCCCCCCCCAACACACACACCAACAGTGTCCCGGGAGGCCACATGTGGACAGGGCTGTGGGCCCATGTCCCTGATGGACTAGAACACAGCTGCCACCCCAGTGAGACAGAAACTTGCTTTAGGAAGCCATCAAGACCTCAGGCCTCTCCTGCACCATTCCACGTACTCGTCGTGCTCAGCAGGGCCAGGCTGGGCGGCCACTCCAACCTGAACTGAGACCTGCCCCGCCGCAGCTCTTCCCCTCCTCCTTTATCCCCTCTTCCTCCTTTCTTTGGTTCTATGGATCAAAACTACCAGGAAGGGCTGATCTATATCCTCAGTCTGTCACATTTTTTTAAAAAAAATTGAGACAGGATCTTGCTACACTGCCCAGGCTGGCCTCCAACCAAAAATCCTCTTGCCTCAGCCTCCCTAGAGGCTGTGATGACAGGCGTGTGGCACCACCCCTACTGAAGCACTAGCATTTGCAATATAAAAAAGGTGGGCAAATGCCTGGGTGAGAAGTGCACATGTGCACACACGCATTTAGGGGATGCCTGTATGGAATCTATTTCCTCCTGGAAGTCACAGTTAAAGACAACCTGTGGGTGTGGTGGTGAACACCTGCAATGCCAGCACTCTGGAGGGTGAGGCAGGAAGACTGCTGGAGTTCAAGGCCAGCCTGCATTACATAGCGAGATCCTGTCTCAAGCAAACAAGATAAAGCATGAAGTCTGGGTTCTGCTTGGCGGTAGAGCACTTGCTTAGTGATGCAGGGCCCTGGGCTCCACCCCAGCAACCCCCAAAATAAACAGGTCAGAATGCCTTCCAGACCATCAGCCTGGACCTTAAACAATGCCACTGCTGTGAATGCCAAGGGTAGGCAGAGGAGCCAGCACAGATTACAGGGATAAAAGGGGTTACTGTGACGCACAGGGTGTGACCGTGGGGTGGACCTGAGCCAGACAAAGAAGCGCTACCATCATGCCAGTGGGAGATTTCGGGATTTTGGCACCTGGAATGTGGTTACTAAGAGAAATAGAAACGCATGCTGAGTGGGGGTCTGGGCAGGAGAGATGCAGGGCGTGAAGGGAATCTATGAATGAGTCGGTGCGCATCCATAGTTAGGGGAAGTTGATGCACATTCAGGAAGAGGGGGAAGGGGCATGTGGAGCCCACTGTATTACTCTGGCAAGCTTTCTGTAGCCTTGACATATTTTATATAAAATTAAAAAAAAAATTGAATCAGCCTGATGTGGTAGCACATGCTTGTCATCTCAGCACACTCTGGGAAGCTGAGGCAGGAGGATCACAAATCTGAGCCTTAGGGGCTGGCCAAATAGCTCAGCAGATTAAAGTGCCTGCAAGCAGGCACAGGGGCTGGGGGTTCC
>NDGM011126432.1:0-11149 GCA_002564305.1 Octomys mimax
TCCTGTTTTCAGCCTCCCAAGCACTGGGATTATAGGCACGTGCCACCACACCCAGTCTCAATCCCCATCTCGGTGTGCCCTGAGGGTGAGGCCAGCATAACACACCTGAGATCAAACCCCAGTGGCTGTGCTCTGCCTAAGCAGATGCTTTAGTCTGCTGAGCTATCTGGCTGGCCTGCTAATTTGATGAGATTACAGAGTTTTAGTAGTTCAGTATTTATGACCCGATATTGCCCATTTTCCATGTTGCCCTCTTCTCACAATATTCAGTGAGAATTACAGTAGCTCCTCCATTATCTGCAGGTGTGCACTCCAATGTTTTCAGTGGATACCTAAAACTATGGACAGTATGGAAATATATATATATATGATTACACATATATATATATTATGCTTTTCCTATATGTACATATTCACAACAGAGTTCAATTTATAAATCAGGTACAGTAGGAGATCAATATTGAGAAACAAGAATAAAATAAAGGGGCCAGGGAGATGGCTCAGTAGAATAAGTGCTTCCCTGGCAAGCTCAAGGGCCTACATTCAATCCTAGTTCCACAAAAAAAAAAAGAATAAAATAAAACAATTATAACAATATACTGTCATAAAAGTTATTGGCAACTTAGGACTTGCTCATGGATGGAATTGGCATTTTAATATTTTAGGCTATATCTGACTGAAGCTAACTGAGATCACGAAAAGCAAAATTGAGGGTAATGTAAAGCCACTGAAGAAATAGTAAACAGTATTTTAAGTAAAACATCTAATGTCCCAGTGTACAATGATGGCAAAGCCTGGTTTGATCTACCTGATTAGATCCAAGTACTATCAGTGAATTCCCCTGTTGACATCTCAGTTTGGTTCTTCAATATGCATTTCAAATGTAACATGTATAAAGTCAAATTCACGATCTTTCCTCCCAATTTGCTCCTTCACTCAGTACCTTTTCTATATAAAGCAAAGTGTATCTATCCTTCTAGCAGTTCAGAGGAGAAATCTTGGAAGTAACAGCTTCTCTTCTGTTTTTCTCATGACCCACTTGGCAGAACATGTGACTTTTGTCTTCACAACATACTCAAGATATTAACACCTTGCACACCTGCCACCATCTTGGACAGAATCTTCATCCTCCCTTGCCTAAGGTGTTGCAAGAGCCACCTTTCTGGCCCCTTTGTTTCGGTCCTCTCACCCCTAAAACTCTTTTTCCAACACCGCAGTCAAAAGAACACTTTGGAAATCGAAGTTCAAATATGGTATCATGATAAGCTAAGCAATGTCCCCTAAATATACCCACATCCTAACCCTAAGATGTGAGGCTGTGTTCTTATACATAAAAAGAAACTTTGTAGACAGTATTCAATTAAGGTTGCATCTCCATGGTTATCTTAGATAATCTGGGTAGTTCTGATGTAATAACAGACTTTGTAAGAAGGATGTTGGCAGATTTGGAGTTGGAAAAATGGCAATGTGATGTCGCAGGCAGAGACTAGAGGGACGTACTTTGAAGGTGGAGGAAGGGGCCATAAGCAGAGGAAAGCAGGTGGTCACTCAGTCCTGAGAAGGCAAGGAAACAGATTCTCTTCTCAAGGAAGGAACCAGACTTTCTTACACCTCGATCCTTCAACCCAGCAAAGCAGATTTTTCACTTTAGATTTCCAGACCACTAAGAGAATAGATTTGTGTTGGTTTAAGCTTCTAAGATGGTGGTGATTATAATGAGTTTTTTACAGGAAGTATAAGAAATAAGAAATTAAAAGTGCTCCTCTCAGGCTGGGGAGATAGCTTGGCAATCTAAGGGTCTGCCTGACAAGTGCAAAAACACAAGTTCAATCCCCAGTACCACATGCCATGCCAGTCCCAGGCACAGCATTGTGCCACACTGAAACCAGGTGTGGTGGGGTATACCCATAGTCCCAGAGCTGGGGAGACTGAACAGGAGGATCACCATAAGTCCAAACTATGTAGCAAGACCCTGTATCAACAACAACAAAAAGAAAAATTGTCCCTCTGTTTCCTCTTGTCCTGAATAAATCTGGACACTAGTATACACCAGTAATGTGACCTAGGCCATGCCGCCTGACCCCTCTGAATTGTACTTTTCTCCCTTATAGATGGAAATACAAATAGGACCTAGATCGTAGACTATTGCATTCATTAAAGATGATGCATTGAAGTCTTGTTCACAGTGGCCCGCAGAATTTCTAAATGGCCTGTTTCCCTTTATCCCCTTCAGCCTCCTGTCTGTATTGTGCTCCTATTGCACTTCTTGCCCAAAGATCTGAGCTGTTTTAATGGTGTGAACAAATCTGGCTCATTTGGAGCACTTGTCTTAGAATCATCATGTGCCTGGAAAACTCCCCACCTCTGATGATAACATGACAAAATCTTGCTTGTTCACTGAAATCATTTTTTAAACATCTCTCCTCGTATAGAATATTTTACAACAGAATAGGCTCTACCATTTCCCAGTCATCATATTACTTTATTTTATTTACCTTTTCATAATATTTTCTCTATCTAAATTTGTCTTGTTTACTTGTTTGCTTGTTTATTATTATTGCTGTAAATTCCACTAGAATTTTAGTTGTATAATATCACATATTTGCCATTATAACCTGAATTCTTAGAATAATACTGTCATATAAAGAATACTCAATGAATATTTGTGGAGAAGAAGACATTAAAAAACAAAGGGGAGAGAAGAAAAAGTAATTGAAATTCTTAGCATATCACTTGATACATAGAAATATTTAACACACTATTGTTATTATCATTCAATTAGTATTTAAGACCCATTCTCCAGCAGATAGCATGCTAATTTAGATTTCTCAGCCTTGCGATAGATATATCCCTCTGAATCATTATGTGTGTGAACTGAAATATGAGGGAGGGAACCCACCGTGGAATTGCTCAATCCCTCCTAGGGCTTATTGCATTCAAGACCTACAACCATGTTTTCAATATCTTCAGAAAATCCGCACTTTACTGGAACCTTCTCTGTGCATACAGCCTGATTTCCCAGCACACACCAGGCCAAGTGGCCAAACAGATGGACTCTGCCTTGCACCTGGGAGGGCAGCCAGCACTAGCTGTGCTGGCTTCCCTGGAGAATCTCACAGAAGTTAGGTGGGATGCATGAATTTCAAAAGGAGAATAAAGTCCTAAGTCCCACTCCCAAATCCGAATCACTTGGGTTCTTAGTTTTAAGAGCACCTTGCCTTTTTTTTTTTTCACTTAATGTTTGTTCTTGTCCATCTGGCACCTTTGCCAGCTCTGTGATCACAGTTGTATGTCTGGCAGAGGACAGTTGTTTTAAGAAAGACATACAGCACCTCCAGAGAGATGTGTGTGTGTCTGCACACACACACACACACACACACACACACACACACACGCTGTTTTGCAGGGTTGAAGGCACCAGCAAGGGATCAGAAGGAAAGGCTGTGTGCAGAGAGATCCCCCATTCTGTCACCAGCTGCAATTAGGAACCAGGAAGATACATCCATCAAATGAGACTGAAATGGTCTGCTCCCAACAGAACACTGGTCTGTGGCAGGAAGAACCTTTGAGTCTGAATAAGGAGTGTTCAGGATGGCTTCTCCAGTGGTTTGCCCTTCTCTTAAAGCATCCATCTCATGGACAGACCTGGGGCCCATCAGACTAAATGTCAGGCTGCTTTTGGTCTTCTTTAGCTTTGGAATTCAGTTCACTCCAGCAAATATTGTCCAGAGACATCTACATGGCGGGCCTCCTGTTACTATAGTAAACTAAGTACTGGCCTTGTGGAACCCAGAGACCAGTGGAAAACAAAAATAATTCATTACAACTTCATGTGATGAAAATATTCTAGGCTGTTGTCTAATTTACTTGTCTCATTGTTGAGACAAAGTTCCCAACACCCAAAGTTGAAGGAGGGAAAGGTTTGCTTAGCTCACTCTCCATAGAAGTTTCAGCACTTGGTCAGTTAGCTTCAAGGCAGGGCGGCTGGAAAGAGAGGCATTGAAGAGGAGAAACTATCCACGGCAAAGCAGAAGGCAGCAAGCAGCAAGAAAGCGACAAGGGACAACTTGTGACCATCTTTCTGTCTCTTACATCATATGACACCCTTCATCCTAATATCACTCTGAATCTATCCCTGCATCACACCCTATACCCAGCCACCTCCAGAAAGCCCCACATATGACTGGGTAAGCCTTTGGGGGACATCTAAATACAAGCCACAAGGGCTATTTATGTTATACTGTAGGGTACACTTGGAGCCCAGAGATATGGATCTACCCTAATCCACACTTAGGTGGACAAGAAAGGCTAGCAATGGTATCCTAAATTATGGGTTAGATGTACCTGAAAGAATTCTAGACCAGGACTCAGTGAACTTGTTATTAATCTTGTAAGCACAAGCAAGTCATAGAAATCAAACAACATTGGTCTATTCATCGTGGGATTGGGACAACAATACTTAGTTCAGTCATTTTGCTTAAGCAAATAACAGACATATGCGTAAGTGACTGGCAAATTCTAAACCATTTTATAAAGAGTATGGCAAGGCACTACATGAGGTATGCCAGAAACCCATTTGTTCACATTTTGGGCTGTTTTGTTAATAAAGCTGCTTTGACCATAGCTTAAAATTCTACCTGGAAATATATTCAAGAAATCATCCTGGATGTCCAGTCTTAAAAGCTGTTAAAACTGGTGCTGATTAATGTTAAAAGAAATGAAGCATTCATGAATTTTTAAATTTTCTTAAAGAAAGCAAAACAGTGACAGAAAAAAAAAAAAACATCATTAGAAATGATACAAAATTTAACCAAAGTAATAGGATAAGAATTCAACAATAGCTTGCTTCATTGCGTGATGTTATCTTCAAATGAGTTGTTCAGGTTACCAGATATAAACATGCAATATTGGTTCAAAGAAAAAAGCAAAACAAAAACAAAAAAAAATGTTGTAGGGGCCAGAGAGATAGCTCAGCGGAATAAGTGCTTGCCTGGCAAGTGCAAAGTCCTGAGTTTGATCTCTGGTACCACAAAAAAAAAAAAAGAAAGAAAAAGAAATTGTAAGAAATTCAAAAGAAAACAAAAAGAATAAACAAGAAAACATGTTAAGAATTAACTGCTCCTTTCAAAAGACCAGCGCGTGCATGCGCTTGTGTGGAGCCAGAAGTTTTGCCTTCCCACTTGCTCACCACCATGCATCTCTGCATGTTCTTGGGGTAACCAAGCTCCCCAAATACAAGCCCAAATTTACTGCTACCTTAACGCTGCTATATTCGATCTCATTGTCCGAGACAATCCAAGCTCTGACTCATCAGGTGTGCCTACTTTCTGCTATTGTAAGAAGGAAGAAAAGCATCATTCATGGCCGCTTCTATGCCTTGTGATTTTTCAGTAGATTTAGGAATAAACTGTGATCACTGCATGTATAGTGCTGGAAAGATTGTGAAGTAAAGCAGGTTCTGTTCCAAAGCAAAAAGAAGGAAGAAGCTTCTTCAGGGTGGCACAGAAGACTTGTTTCCCTGTGTCATCCCTCATGAACCACAGTAGGGCTTTTACCTATCAGGTGGCCCTCTTCACCTGTCGTGCTTGGTGGAAATGCAAGGATCTTTTCTCTGAAAATGAAATAGAATTTTTTTTTTCATTTAAAAGCATATCAATGATCATCTCTGAGTGTCATGTGGAACTGTGCATGAGACAGCAAACCTAACAGTTCAGGTGCATAGAAAAGTAGTGTCGCTGGCTTACCTGGATAAAATAAAATATTCAAACAGTGAATTAAGAAGGCAAAAGACAACCTCGATGAAAACAAGAATAGCCAGCAGGGGCCAGCCAGATAGCTCGGTGGATTAAGCACCTGTTTAGGCAGACACAGGGACCTGGGTTAGATCCCCAGCATGCCATACCAGCCCCGCCCGCAGGGTGAGCTGAGACAGTGACTGAGACTGGGCGTGGTGCCGCGCTTCTGTAATCCTAGCACTGGGGAGGCTAAGACAGGAGGATCACTATGAGTTCAAGCTGTGTAGTGAAACCCTGTACCAAATAAATAAATAAATAAATAAAATGAAATGCTTGTATTTGTGGCCAATACAGAAAAGATCTGTTTCCTTCCCTACCAATAGGTTGAGTCTGAGGTCTGACCGATTACTTAAGGAGCTAGGAAAAGAAAAAAACAGCACAAATTTCTTCTTGCCAGGCATGAGCCACCAGGAGTCAGTGGTGGGATAGCACAGAGAAGGAGAGCGAAGGATGCTTCCACATTCACAAGACAGCTTCTCCTGTCATAACTGTGATAGGAACATGTATCTGTGCCTGACGCAAAAAATGAAATAAGAACAATGCGCCTCATGCTTTTTCTATAAAGTGAGGGTCTCTGCAGCACCATTACCACCACCACCACACATACTTTAAAGTAGTTTCAGGGAAGTGACACAGAACTGCCTCCCAAAGAGAGTTGACCCTGCTGGCATTGATCACTACACCCTCTTTTGGCCCTTAGTTCTCTATTAGCATCCCCTAGGATGTACACTATCTTTAACTCTGTCCTATTTTGCTGTGTGCTCTCCATCTGTATAGAATGAACTCAACCAAGACTACTAGCCAACAATGCACCTCCCTCTTCCCCCACCTTTTAAAGTGAACCCTTGAACATCGTAACTACTCATGGACTATCTGGTATAAAAGAAAACAGATGAATGAAAATGGATTTTCAAAGAGTCATAGTACTTTATCCAAATTAATTAACTCTCTGGGTATACACATGAAGAAAGAAATATACTTTTATCCAAGTATCCGCGTATCTGTTCCTTCACTATGTATTCTGCCCACAAAGAACTCTCTTTGCCAGCTTCCTTCCCTGTAGGCATTAGTTATGTTCCAAATGTCCACAAATCAAAACTTACCTGTATTCTCTTTTATGTAAATAGCTGTATTTTAAATTTTTCAGGGAAAAAATGTCTTTGAGGTAAACTAGAAACTCATGATCCGATAATGAATGACTTGCCCTGGAGGTGATAGTCCTGCTCTACGGGAGGGTCTTGGAGACACAATGCCCATATGACATGGGGAGATGTTTCATCAGAAACTTTTCCATTGCCCAATGTGAAGATAATTCACAGAAGAAGAACTCTCTAGTACAATTCCAACCTCTCAGTCTGCAAACTGTTTTAAGATCTGATTAGGAATAAGCATCCCTACAATAAAAATGAAAAAATAAAGATTAAAGAAAACACCAATTACTTGATTCCAAACAGCTAAGTCTAGGCAACCAGTGCCAAAAGCTCCACAAGTGAACAGCTGTTTGGGATAAGCTTGTACCTTGTGTATTTAAGTCCATTAGTCTTAGAGATGTGAACAAGAAATCAGTGAAGCAGAATAGTTTTTATTCTTTGGAAGCCTGGATCTTCATGACACCCTTCTCCCCTTGATTTTCCTGCATCTGTCATTTCACTGCAGGTGGCCAAAATTCCAAGAAGTGATTATCATTAAAATTTAAATAGGCTGTTTTGGCTAAAGAGAAAATACAAAGGGGGAGATAACAGGGTAAGAAAAAAAAAATTAAAAGTCTGCTGAATACCAGGTATAGAAAGAGGTGACTATAGAAAAAAATGGTTCTATGTAGGAAAAACTCAAAAAAGAAAAAAGTTTTAGTCAGTCTTTGGTTTACCTAGGAGGAAAACGATTTAGTTTCCTTTGTTACTTTTTTCTTTTTTTTAAGAGTGTTTTTTCAGTTTATTTTATACATACACAATTCACAGGTTTATTTATTTTTAAGGTCTGTATACTTCATAAGACAGTACAAACTAGCAACAATCTGCTAGCTACACATCGGGGCACTGCCACAGCCCATGACTTTTGTCCAAAACAGGCCACTGTGCTATTCTGAGATTTCCTCAGCTCAGGTCGTGTGGTGCAGGCACCTCCTCATGTAACTTCCACTTCCAGAACTGGGCCCAGAAGCCCAAGATCTAGCTTGTTTACTTCAGCTTCAGGATTTTTTTGTTCATTTGTTTTGTTTTTGTCATTGCTGAGAAGGAATACCTGACACACAAAGTTAGAAGAAGAGAAAGTTTACTTAGCTCAGCTGGTAGAGGTTTCAGTCCACAGTCAGCAGGCTCCAAGGTGGGGTGGCATGGCAGAGGGGCATCATGGAGAAGAAACAGTCCATGGCAAGCAGGCAGGAGCCCACTAGCCTCCTTTCTGTCCCTGATATTTTTTCCAGGCTGCCCACCCTAGGATGGAGGTAGCACTCATAACCTTCATTCTCAGCAGAACTATGCCAATCCCATCAGTGGGCTGATTTAGGAATCGATACACGCCTTTGATCTTGGCACCACACGCTCTAGATCCAGCCACCCCTGAAAAGCCCCCACTATGACTGCATCAGGCTTTGCAGGAACATCTAGACAGAAGCTATAACAGCTTACCACAGAAAAAGAGAGAATAACAAAATATTAAAAAGCCATAATAGAAAAAAAAAAAAAAAACCAACAACTTGTGTTCAAATGCAGCTCTGACATAAGAAGTTTTAATGAGGAAAAGATACATCACTTCTGGAAGCCCAAATTGTCTCAGATGAAAAATGAAGATGTTGGGCCTAATGGTCTCCAGTGTCCCTTAGGAAAAATAATCTGATACCCAAGGAGTTCAGGAAACTACTTAGGATTCTTTGAACCTATCAGCGCTCTGATTAAAATTTCTAGTTTTACTCATTTTCCTCCTGTGTAGTCTCAGGCTACTCACCAATAGATTGGCCAGAGGATTCAGATCCCAGGGCTTTGGACTTAAAAAATGTTCTGTCACTTCCTCATCATTAATTCCAATTCTGTATTTTGGTTTATACTGCACACATCAGATTGGGAAAAAAAATCCAACTACACTCTCCAAGCTCATTCCTGGACAGTTAAAAACTGCATCTTAACCATATATTAAGTTTTCTAAAGGAATCTGTACACAGATAGACCCCATGGAAGCCTGCTACAATGAAGTGCTATACTTACATCTCTCAGATAGGACTAGAATCCTAGTTGAGGGGGAGTTCAAACAGACTGGCCTTTTGGAAAGGGGAAAATGATACTGCACTTAGAAAATTCCTGCTGTTGGTAAAGTACTTTGTCCCTGTCACTCATTCATCCTACAAGCATCTATTCAGTGTATAGTAAGTACCAGAAACTGTTCTAGGCACTCGAAAGATGTAAAAGGACAAACCTGGTCCTTTCCCAGTGAAGCTTGCACCTCAGCAGGATCTCCTGACAAGGTCTTGATCTCATAAGAGTTCCAGAAATCCTGGAGTTGGATGTCAAGGTAGCCCTCTCTTAATAGCACTCGAAAATGGAAATGCAGTAGCTCGCTTGTCCCTCCTTGAGAAAGAATAATATTCCTTTTGAATATTCTTCATCTAGAACCACTAAGCACACTACATTTACACTTGAATGGACCATCAGAAGAGAACCCAAATAGTGCTTAATTTGAGAAGAGAGGGATAGAATTCTCTTTCTCCATCTTGAACACATAGCTACATGAATGATGTATATCTCTGCTCATAATAAAGTGATGATAATAGTGAAAGTTATAGAAAAAAAGATAATAAGGATGCAAAGACTTGGAATGCTTGGACCAAAGTCCGCATTCCGCATCCCTCTTGGTTTGATTCCATTAAAATTAGAGCTGTTCTGGGGCATGGTTATAAGGCCTTGATCTCACCAGACTTTGTGGCATATTCTGTACATGGCGTTGTTCTGCTGGGAAAATTCTTCCCTCTTTCCTACCAGTTCCTTCTTGCCCACTGTACCTGCTGGTGCCTTACAAACTTCAGGTATGGGCTTGTACATTGCCTCTTTCTGAAAGCTTCCTAAACTCACACTCTTTGTTTCCACAACATCTTGCCTTTGCTTGTCATATTCAAATTTCCTACCAGCTTCTTCTTGCCTTTGTTTACCTTGCCATATTCAAATTGTCTGTTATTTGTCTGTGACTCTGAATTAAAAACCGATCCCAGAGAGTTAATGATGAGTGAATGAATGAAATTTCCTACTTTGTACAGACCAAATGAGCATAGGTGCCACTTTAGCTGTATTAGAAGAAGGTGGAGATCTGCCTTCAGAGGCACATGTATTCTCAATCAATGTTCCTTAGTAATATTAATGTGGTTTCCTCCAATCCAGGGAATAGGACTTTCTTTGGCTAGTGGAACAAAATAAAGAAAATACATTGCTTTAACAGACAGTTTGGCAGGTGTGAGGGGAGACGGTGCCATAATTACAAGTTCCTTTCAGCCTGCAAAGGTTTTGAGTCCCTCCAAACTGAGTATGGATAGTGAATTCAGGCACCTGCTCAAATCTTAAGGTACTGTGGGTCCTAATGACAATTTTATTAATGACACAAAAAGAGAGAGGGACTGTGTTATTTCCTTCCTTAGAACTCTCTTAGAAAAAGTCCTTGTTCAGCCCAGTAAAGCAAAGTCAGAATCAGGAGAATCCATAATAGAACAAGGAAGAATGTGAATATTACTGTTTAAAAGATCTTGAATTAAGCCCCACATCTGCCTCTTACCCGCTACATGAGTCTATACTACTTACTTCACTACTTACTTACATTTTTTATGCTCCTGGCTCTCCTCTACTGTAAAATGGAAATCATGTTCCTGCTCATTGGGTTAAATGAGATAATGGATGCAAGGGACATAATAGGTCTCTTCTTATTTGCCTTTTTCAAATCCATGCTTGGGATTTAATATAGTCCAATTTTATATTTACACAGTAACACATAGGACCAAGTAGAGAAGTGGGGGTGAAAAAGGCAATAGATTGCTTATCTTAAAGAGTAAATATGTTAAATTAGTTCCTCTCAAAGACTGTGTAAGGGAGGGCAATAGAGAGATGGGACAAAAACAGTTCACAGTTGTATCATTAAGGGACTGTGATGTCAAGATAAATTTACTGAGATGAAAAATTCTCTGCTACATCCTGTTAACTAAAATAGTTGATTACAAAACAACATGCATGGCATTGCTACTTTTTACTTTTTAAAAAATGGATTGTTGTGTGGAGACGTCAAGATGCCATCTACGAAGGTGACCACGGAGCTGGCTGACTCGTATCTGAGAGTGAGGGGCTCAGCACATTATTCTATTTGTTTGAGTAGGTTTGGTCTTC
>NDGM011126453.1:0-11781 GCA_002564305.1 Octomys mimax
CTTTAGTTGTTCTTTGTCATTGAAGTATTTCACTTCTCCATTATACTTGAAAGAGAGTTTTGCGGGGTATATCAGTCTGAGTTGGAATTTGTTTTCTTGCAAGACTTGTAGTACTTTGCTCCATACTGTTCTTGACTTGCTGGTTTGTGAAGAGAAATCTGTTATTATTCTGATGGGTTTTCCTTTAGATGTGATCTGTTTCTTTTCTCTAGTGGCTTTTAGTATGCTGTTCCTGTACTGAATTTCTAGGATCTTGATTATTATATGTCTGGGTGTGGTTTTAATTGGGCTGATGTTATTTGGAGTTCTGTATGCTTTGATTACCTGAATGTCAGAATGTTTCCCCATATTTGAGAAGTTTTCTGTTATTGCTTATGTTCATATTCTTTTTACATTATTTGTATTGACTCTCATTGATGCCTATTAGTCTTTCTTTGTTCATCTTTGCATCATCTTGCAGATGTCGAATTATTTTTTCCTGAATTCTAGTTGTTCTTAAGAGATCTTTTCTTACCTTTTCACTAGCTGCAATGATATCTTCAAGGTCTGAAACTCTATTTTCGCTTTCATCCAAACAGTTTTGCCAGTTTGTGATTGAGGTTTTAATTTCCTGTATAGCACTTTGAATCTGCTTCATACATTCTATTTCTTTCCTATATTGCCCATTCAATGATTCCATCATTTTTCTATTCTCCTCTTGTTTTATCACTGTCTTCTTTAGAAGCACTTAGTACTTCTTTCATTATAGATAGCATTTCTTTTTCACTTCAGAATTTATTTCTCATATGATTTCCTCTATACCTTTCTTCAGTTGTTTCTTTACTTCAGAAGCTGTTATTTCAGAGATTTCAGGTATGTGCTTTCCAATTTCTTCTATGCCATTGTCTCCTCTATTTGTTTTGTGTGGTCTTGGGGCCTGAGAATGCATTTTGCTCCTTCTCTTTGCCATTTTGTATAGCACTGACTTCTGATCTTTGCTGTAGAGCTTTGATAGAGTTATTACCTTAGCATCAGTCCAAATCTACCAAGTCAAACTTATCCAGGTGGGTATGGTGTGGGTCTGACTGCTGTGGTCCACTTCTTCCTGTTGCAGCCCTTGGAGGTAAACCTGCTGTGTCACTCTGGAAAGATGTTCAGCTCCTGGATCAGCTGGGTGGGCATTGCCTCTAGCCTCTCATCAAGGAGTTCTGTTGAAGGGTTCCACACTGGGCCTGTCTGATGGAGGAAGTTCTACTCAAACCTGGGCCTGGGCTCTGGGTCAAATGATGATCCTGTGGGCCCCTGGTGATTCCACTCACAAACAGAGCCTGGGTTGAATAAGGATCCGGTGGGCCCCAGGCTGTCTCACTCAGGCAGGCCTGGGATATGGGTCAAATGAGGATCTGACAAGCCCCAGATGGTCCCATTCACAGGAGGCTGGGCCTGGGTAGAATAATTTTTTTTAAATGTGATATACAAAGTACAATTTTTTTTGGGGGGGTACCAGGACTCAAACTCATGACCTCACCCTTGCCAGGCAGGTGTGTGCCACTGAGCTGTATCCATGGCCAAATAATTTAAAAAGCAAAATGAAAGATAGATGGTAGGAAACACAGAAATAGATATTTTATGAATAAGAAGGAGATTAACGATGGAAGGAGTGTAAAAGAAGTAAGAGAGGGAACAGTAAAAAGAATTAAGATGTGTTATGTTTATGTAGGAATTTCTCATAATGAATATAATCATTACACACTGAAAGCATGTAATAATAAATTTAAACCTTTAAAATTTAATACCATAAAAGATATATTACCATTCATCCCTCTCAACATACTGCCACTGGCTTTAAACACACTTATCCCATCATTCTTTCCATTTTTCTGAAGCAGTTCTGGACATCCTCTTTCATGCATGTCTATGAGATATGGTCAACACTATAGTAAGTGCTGTAACTGAGTACCATTGAAGGGGGGGCAGGCCAGTAAAACCATTACAGTGTGTCTTCATTCTCCTCATTCATTGGGTTTTTCACAGTGAGACTTATGTCTTTCCTCCAAAGTAAAAACAATAAAAAGGCAAGTGTTTTGGATCAATTCAGGACACCAAGCAGCCTCCACAACACAACTAAATGCATCCCTAGAAGAAGACTCCCAGAACTGCTCCAGAACAGGAAAAGAACAATAGGATATGTGTGCTTGAAGCAAGAAGTACTGAGAGGGGCTGTGGCACCACCAGTCTAACAAATGTTTTTCTAATAAAAACTGAACGTTCAGTTTCTAACTTGATCATTCCTCATAGCAGCAGGTACACAGGTACCTATGTGAGCTTCACATACTTTAGGAGACAGTTTTCTACTAGTTTTAGGTCTTCCAAGAATGATAATTATATAGCCTCTATAAATTTTATCATTTCAACTGTACCATTTGAATGCAGCGAAAAACTAACTTCAACAATACGTGTGTGTGTGCGCACGCACACACACACACACAAGCACAAGTAAGTCTTGACCCTCTGGTATTATAAGAAACTTCTACTATAAGTAAAGCCTTTGCTTTACATGTTCCAAGACAACATTGTTTTCCCGGATGACATTTTTTCATCCAAGTTGTACACCAGGGTGGCTTGTGTTTGACTTAGAGGACACCTAAGACCAGAGGTGCAGATGGCATTGCACTCCAGCATCTTAAGTCATCACAAAGATGAGAAGAGCCCTCAATGCAAATTTTGTACATCAGCTTACTGTTCCCCTCACTCCTGTTTTCTGCTTCTGTTCTTCCCACTGTCTGTGCTGTTATGCCGTCCTTTTTCTTTCTCAAAATTCTTTTCACTTTTCATGTCTATCCATGAAGCTCTTTATTAGAGAAAGAATTAGTTGATACCCCATCCCCTTCCACATACCTAAAGAAGGAGAATCAGTAGTAGCCACCAGAGGCCATCTGAATACTTAGGAGCCCCTATGTTTAGAAAGTATGTCATTTATAAGGAGATTCTATAGGAACTTTTAATAAGTGGAACATTCTGAAAAGATAAGAGTGAAATGGGAAAATAATAAGTTTGCTTCTCTCTTTGCTGCTGGAGAGACCTGAAGTATGGTTTTTAATCATTTTTTGTTGCTTGGACAGTATACCTGATACATACAACATACACAATGTAGAAGGAAAAATATTTATTTTGGCTCACCAGGGTTTCTATCTGTGGTTGGCTGGCTCCAAAGCACAAACACTGCCATTGCAGAGGGGAATGGGAAAGGCAAGCTGCTCACCTCATGGTGGTTGGAGGCGAAGGGGGGGGGAGGGGGGAGGGGAGGAAAAGGGGAGGGGGGAAAGAGAGACATATACCTTTCAAAGACTCCCTGCTATGAATCCATTTCCTTCACTTGGTCCCACCTCCTAATAGCCATTCAACTCTGAACTTACCCATAGCAATTATGATCCCATTCCTGTTTGAAGACATTGTCTCTAAATATATAGTGTTCTGGGGATTCTGTAAATCCAAGCTATCACATACTTTTATGAGAGACTCTCAACTCACTTCTGTGCATGTTGCTAGGCTTATAAAACATGTGTAACCTGCTAACCGCTCTCCTGACAGCCACCTTTCCTAGCCATGACCCATAAAATTTCCTTTTTAGACTACCGATAAACAGAAGGTTAAATTTTAATTGCCTGGCAATTGAAACTTGCCAATTAAACTCTTTTTTTAAATCTCAGAGACCTTTGAAAACACAGGATAGATGATTGTTTAGAGATAACCACCCAAAAGCTTTTGTTTAGATGCTCTAAATGTTAATTTCCTATTAATTCAAACTTGAAAGAAAATCAGCAGGCTTTTTGCCATCTCTCTATCAGTCTGTTCCATAGCGTCTTCCCAGGCCTGTCTTTATTCTTACTGGCTCCTCACCATCTTGGTTCAGAGGAAGTCAAGTGCAGGTCTTAAGGGTGGAAGAAAGAATGGAACACCACAGGGAAGAGCTCATTTCCTTCAGTTTATTCGCAGTATACTATTTCTGAATGTGGATGTATTTACCACGTTGTTGCTTTCTTTCTTACTTCTCCATTGAAAGCCAGAGATGGCTCCTTTCAATTAATATGATAAAAGTCCTCAGGGTTCATAGCATTTCTCCAGAGGGAGGTACTTGGCAGTGTCTTCAATGCTTGTGCCTTACGATGCATAGCCCTGCAGACATCGTGGTGCCCTGACCATATCCCTTGATACTTCTCATTACTGTGCTTTCCAAAGCCTTTTAACTAAAAGCACTGCACTTGGATAGTAGGGTAGAAACAAGTCCCTTAATCATTGATGAGAAGAAACTGATAGTTACATCTCAGCCTCTTCAATCTTAGGAGTGATAGCTTTGGGGCATGTTTGGTAGCATCCTGGATGTCTCAGGTAAGAGATAGCCTCAAGTCTCACAGCCTGCTTCTTAGTGCACCTTGCAGTAGCTTTTCTCCTTCCCTGTTTCATTTCTCCACTCTCCTTTCAGGGCCTCTGAGACTGTCTTCTAAAGAAGCTACTTGTACTAAAATCACAGCTTTGCAGTTTGCTTTGAGTTCACTTCCAGTAAGCACATTTTAATCTTTGAACATAAAAACCTGTGGAGTTTCCACCGAAAGAGGTTCTGACAAAAAACAAATGTGGCCCTCAATTTGTTCTCCTCATGGAATAGGACTTAGGTTCATCGATTCCCCTCACAGAAAGTTTCAGGACACACAAATGTGGGTGCAGATTTTGGAGGCAGTTAGGAAGGGATAAGCGAAAAATATTCCATGTAAGGTAACTGGAGGGGGCACATAATGAGAGGTTCAGAAGATTGGCTCATTCTCCAAGCAAGGAGGCCACCTTGCAAGGTTTAGCTGAGATAGGAGGGGCCTGGACCGTCACTGTCTCTCAGTTCTGGTATCCCCTGCTCTGGAGGAACTCTTACAGCTCAAGCAGCAAGCTGGTTCTCATGATTGCACGTGCTTAGGACAGGGGCTGCCTGGGCCTTCTGTGTGGGCTCATTGCTCCTGATTGGTGGAGGTGATCTGCAGATGGGGTGATTGATGTGTTAGACTCTTCTTTTCCTGGTGTTCCAGGTGATTGTACTAGAACCCTTCCAGACATCTAAGCAGCATTCCAGGAGAACCTAAACCTGGGCATGGTGCAAACTGGAAACTGAGAGTCTCTGAAAACTACGTTAGTTCCTCTTGATATCCTCAGACTTGAAGAGGGATGAGACGGACCCCATAAATTTAAGACTAAAATTATGACTAATAAAGCAGACACTCCCAGAGGGATCAGCTCACCTGTATGAAAAGCTGAAGAGAGTTGCCTGAAGTTTCAAGGTAGTAGCAGTCACACAGAAACACTGAGTTTCCCTTTCTTTCTACTCATTTTCATTTCTTCTATCTTACTTCTATGTCACTGATAATACTAGAAAAATCTGTGTATTGTTCAGAAAACTAGAATGTTACTCAAAAATTCGATGGGCCTGTCCTTTATTTCTGCCTTTTAATCTCACATATTTAATTTTTTAGTTATCTAGTGAAAATTTTTTTCTGAGATTCGATGTAAAAGGTATTAATACAAATCGCTGCACGACTATCAGTAAGGGTAATGTACTTTTTCTACTTCTAAGATTACTAGATTGTACTATTGATATGAATTGAAACATTCATAAAAATTTAAAGACAACAGGATTATACAGGAATTCCAGGGAATAAATGATGAAATGTGACATGAAAACATAGACAATCTATATGATGGAGGCTCAGAGTAAAAAACAGGGATATGAAAAGTTTCCTGGAAAACATGGTGCTGATCCTTTATGAATGTAAAGAAAGCTTCATGCCGATCTAAAGGAGGTGTGTGCTCAGGTTTGGTAAAACAGAATTTTAGGAGAATACTAACGTTAAAAATATGTAGGTACATTGTCCCTAGCTTTGTGTCTTTATCTCTGCAATGCTCGGGACTGCCCAGGGACATGCACATGCTAGGCAAATTAGGCAAACGCTCTGTCACTGAGCTACAGCCCTAGCTGTTGCCCCTAGTTTCAGAAAAACGTCAGGCTAAAGTTTTTGAGAGATGAATACTACTTTTTTCCTTCTTGTTTTCTAAAGCAGGGTAGTAGCAGTCATTCCTCCTCTCATTCATCCTTTCTTTAAGTATACACCATGCTTTCCTTCTATTTAAAGGCATGTACTTTGAAACCTGGTGAAAAAAGAGGAAGACACAGAGAAAAGGACGAGTCTGAAGTTAGATAATTGATAAGTTTAAAAAAAAGACGAAAATTATGTATTTACTTTTTCACAACTCTTCCAGGAAGATTTAAGTAAACTGAAAATGAATCTGTGTGCCAGTCTCATGCAGTTTTATTTATTTATTTGTTTGCTTATTTATTTATTTATTGAATGTGTTTTGTACAATGTCTCACTGCGCAGCTTGGACTTGGTAATGATCCTCCTGTTTTCAGCCTCACCAGCACTGGGATTAAAGGCATGTGCCACCACACCTGGACTCAGTGATGGGCTCAGCATACCCAGAGGGGCTAGGGGATGGAGTGGTGTGCAGTACTAGGAATTGAACCCTGGTCCCTGTGCTTGCCTAAACAGGTACTTAGTCGGCTGAGCTATCTTTCCGGCCCCTCTTGTATGGTTTTAAAGCCTGAGTCATTATACATTTTATTGGACTCTCTGACTCTACCGATTTTCATAGTTACTTTAAAAAACGCAATTGATTTCAATTTCCAAGAGATTTTTCAAAGGATTACATCCTAGTGGTCAGTTTGGGTGTGGGACGTTAGAAGGCTCCAGATAAAATACATCTGTCTTGAGCTGGGCCTCAGAGCTTTCCTCTTCAAGGGTGGGGAGTTATTTTATTTCCTCCTCCTCAACTTGTTGAAGTTAATAGTATTTTCTGATTTTAATCAGCTCTGCAGGCTTTGGGGCTGATGGGGAGGAATGGGTTCTAGGTACCAGTTGAGTGCACCTAGTGAGATGCATTGATTCTGCAAGCTTTTGAATCTGTTTTGGTCCCACAGTACCAGGAAAAAAGGATCTATACCCATGTTGTTCTAATTCTTTATGGCATAAGAGCTATCATGAGGCTCTCAGTTACAGCTGCACTAGGGCCCACAGAGAGGATTTTCTCTTTATTTTTTATTTTCTATAATTTTGGTGTGTGAATAAATGGTGATACTTTCACTGTTATATTGCATGTCAACCAATAACAGGCAGAATGCTTCTGAATCCACATTTAATTTATTCATGGCACAGCATGCAGGAAGATTAAGATGGCAAGTTAATGGGCTTTGCCTTAATGAGATAACTGTTTGCCTCCCAGGTCTAGAGCTTTACACTACTTTTATTTGTCAGTCTTACCTAAGCAGAGTCAGGAAGAAAATGTAGCTTTTTGCTAACATATTACCATGTCCATCTGCAGAGAGAGACAGATATTATGGGGTTTTCCTCCTGTTCTGCTGTTCAAGCCATTTCAAATTTATCTCCTCCCTCTTCTTGGCAATTAAATACAACTCCTAAAGCTCACCCATGTAGTTGAGTTGAAGAGGGTATTCAGATATTAATATTACATGGAATTGCATCTTAGTTCCAATATGCTGCTATCAAACTGGTTTGACAAGCTCTTCTGTACACCTCCACCTTCACATCTTTCCTTTGTCCTTCCCTCTCTCCTTTCATCTAATAATATTTTGGATACTGGAAATAATATGTACAAAATCCTGATACCTCCCAAGAAAAGAAACTTTATCAAGATGATTTGCCTGAGTTTTAAAAATGCTTGCACTTGTCCTTTTTCTGTCAAAAGAATGTTTTTTACATTCACTTCAATTATCACTGAATCTTTAACCCTAGCTAATGACCATGTCTTTTCTGGTTTGCCTTTTTGGTAACTTCTTAATTCCTAGCAAAGAGAAGAAAAGGGCAATGGCTCTATTAACACAACCAAATTGATTCATAATCAGCTGTGAACCAGGAACTGGGTAAGAGTTTTACAAGCATTAAAGGTTAATGGAACCTTTCTTCAACCTAATTTCCAAACCAACCTGCATGAGATTTTCTGACCTCCACCCCCTGATATACAACAATTACATAAGAGCCTTTGGCATGTGAGACATGTAGGTGGAAGTTATTTCTGCACATCAATAGCTTTTCCAACTATTGAACAATTATTGCAACACCTTACATGTAGCCCTAGCTAAGTTCAGAATAAAGCAATTATGTGGTTAATTTAGCGTTTATGTAGAAGATTGGCTTCCAAATTAAAAAGCTTGTTCAGCTGAAACTAGCACTTGCTCATTCCATGGGGACTTTTACACAAGCTTTATTTGCCAATGTGAAAAATCTATGTGAAACTTTCTTTTGGAGTTGACTAGTTGGATCATATTATAGACCAGTCAATTTTAAAATGAACAGCTTCCTAGATAAAAGCCATACTTTCCAGTACTGGTTAAGTGTTTCACTATGAATGTGACTGGCTGATCCAACCTTCAACTTTAAAATAGCACCAAGCCTAGATGGCAATTCACTGGGTGAGAAGAAACCAAACAACGGTGTTGCTCTATGTCATTGTTATACAACATTTCACCTTCTTTTTCCCTCCACTGTACTTTGTGCTGCATTTTCTTTCTTTCTTTTTTAATGTAATTAGTACAGGGTCCACAAGGGTCTCATTGCACAGATCAGACTCGTAGTGATCCTCCTATTTTCAGCCTCCCATGTGCTGGGATTATAGGCATGTGCCGCCACACCCAGAGCTCAGCGTGCCCTGGTGTGGGGCTGGCACCACTTGTGCTGGGAATCGAACCCCGACCCCTAAGCTTGCCTAAGTATGTGCTTAGTCTTCTAAGCTACTTCCTGGACCTCTTAATAGAAGAGTCTGACACCCCATTTTAGAGAAGGAATTAAAGAATTCTTTCCTCACTAATATTTAAACTTTGTTCCCTGTTAAGAAAAATCAGTGGCATTGTGATTGTTGAAAACCATGGTACCTGATACTTCTTTACCTTCTGAATGGGCAAGTTGCTCTCACAAGTTGTGTGTGCCCCAGGTGTCTTTTGGCTCATTGGGTAAAAGGCGGCACAAAGACATTGCAAGCAGTGTAAGTCCTGTTGTAGGAACAAGGATGATCTGACTTTTGTGCCTTTAGGTGCGAGACCCTGAACACTGGATATATTACACTGGTACTTGAGAATAGTCTGTCAGCAGGAATTATTTCTTGCAGTACAATAAACCAGATTTGTTATGAATTCAGTAGAGAAGATTCTCAAAGTCACAAATCAAAACTGACCTTCCGCCTTGTTGACAGTGTTCCACATTTTAATATTTTAGAAAGTTTCTGCTTAAAGCTATGGATTTAGCATTTATTAATGGAGAATATTTTTCCTGGGGATGTTGAAGACAGTATGTTGCATATTGAGACATTATTACTAGCTGTCTACGTTGTATCAAATAAACACTGGTTTTCATATTGAGAATATGAACCAATTTTCATTGCCCTTACCCAATTTTTATTTTTAAAAATAGGATGCTCAATAGTGCTCTGACAATTAATTGCCAGAATGAAAGTTCCTACCAAGACCTAACCTTTATATAGAGCTTACCATATGGTACCATAATAAAAAATAAAGCCTGCCAGATGCTAATGAAATAACTTTGGTGTAGCTTCACTAGAAGCAATCTCCTTTTTCTCTTTGCTTTGATGCACAAACAGTTAATGAGCTTCAGCCCATTTAACTATTTGAAATGGAATTGCAGATTTGAACATTCGTTTTTATCAATATCATTAGCCATCACTATGAAAGTACTACTTAAAATGTATAGTTTTATTAATTCACAAATTAGCTTTCCAGCATGAATTGCACATTAACTGGTATTGTAAGACCTGAGTTATTTGTTTAAAGAATAAGGACAAATAAGAACTGGGCTTATATTTCAGTAGAAGGAATTAGTTCAATTACAGATGAACATGTTGTTCTTGGCAGACAAAGTGGCTGCTTCTGGCAAGGGAGAAGATTCTGACTGATGCTATCTGAGAAGTACTGCATGAGCCCTCCAACAAACCAGACGTAGGACTGCTTCTCCCTACTTGTGAAATAGTAGCATGAGGATTTCATCCCTTTGATTCTAACTTTCCCATCCTCAGACAAAGTTGATTACAATATCCACCCTCCTAAGAAAGCTTGACAATAAATGAGGCTTAGAGATGTGTGGGAGGAAACTTAATCTGCGGGACACACTCATGTTTAGCGTAGAAGACATATTCAAAATAGGAGACAAGTAGCCTCAAGAGTTTTCCTTGAGCACATCACCACTGTTCACTTCTAGATAAGGTTGCCAATTGCAGGATAGGACTTAGTGAAGAATACTAGCCAAGAGATGAGCTGCAAAGCCTAAGAAGCGAGTATATCCCCAGGCTGCTTTGCACGTCACTACTTTACTCATTTAAAGAATATTTAGAATAATTGAGCCAGGAGGAAAAGAAAAACAAAACAAATTCCAACTTATATCACCAAAATAGCTAAGAAAATTATACAGACAGAACAGGGAAAAAGAAAAAAATAAAGCTGTCAAATAATGAACAGTGGAATCTCAGATGAATTTGTTATTTTAAGCACAATCATAGGCTTAAACTTATAGATTGGTTACTCTTACTTATACAGGTTTGGTCTACTTCATCAGACTGCTGTGAAATGCTTGTGAAAATGGATGTCACTTTGTTTTATTGAGAAATTCCAAATTTTCTTGAAGAGAAGATACAGTTCAGATAGCTTCCTCCAGACTGTACAACATTGTCAACATTCTTGCAAATGTTGGTGCTGCCCTTCCACACTCCAGGCTGTGCAATGACAATTAAATGCTTATGAAGACTAAAGCCCTGTCCAGACTGATTATACATGTAAAACCACATCTAATAATGTAGCTGTGCATCCCTCATCTGAAAACTGTGAAGCTCAAATGCATACAAAAATCTAATAGTTTTAAAGTTCCAATTTGACACGAGTGGAAATTTTCACACCACAAAACTTTGTTTCATGCACAAAGTCACTGAAATATTGTATGAAGTATTCTCAGAGTGTGTATATATGACACATGAATTTTGTTTTTAGATTTGGCTACCATCCCTGTCTCCGTTACAGTCAATCCTCCTTTAACGGTGGGATACATTCTGAGAGATGAATCACAGAGTGTATCGTGAGTTCTTTACACCATTGTCACCCCAAACACATGAGTAATGAATGCATTGTGCTGTGACTTTTAAAACAGCTATGATGGCAACTAGCAAAAAAAAAAAAAAGAAGAAGAAGAAGCTTCTCAACTCTGTTATAATCTGAGTGAACCACCATATTCTGCTGTTTATTGAGAAGTCATTATGTAGCACATGACTATAAATATGCAAATATTCTATAATCTGGAAAAATATAAAATATGGTTTATATTTTAACATTTTCATTAAAATGATAATCTGGAATCTGTAATGATCTGCAGGGTACACAAGATAGGTAAGATAAGTGTACCATAAATTTCTATTGGTTTATTGAAAGGAACAACTAATGGTTAACTTTTTTAAAAAAATTCCAGAAAACTTAGTTCTTTCCCATCTTGCAAGATGGCAGGTTAAAAAACTGAGAAACCACACACTAAGGAGAAGAAACCAGAAGCCAAGAAGGCTTCTTCCAGTGGTAGTGGTAAAAACGGTAAGGTGAAGGCAAAAAGAGGCAGCTCCACTGCAGCCAAAATCCTGCCTGGTTAGAGGAATTGGTAGATACTCCTGATCTGCTATGTATTCCAGAAAGGCTTTGTACAA
>NDGM011126463.1:0-18454 GCA_002564305.1 Octomys mimax
ATAAAGATTTAACATCCAACATTCCCATTCAGGGGGTTGTCAGTTTGGCCTTTCAGAAAACTTCCATCTAAACCCAGATTCCAACAGAACTATGTGTTTATAAGTTCTCAGGAAGGGAACTGCGAACAAAGTCCTTCTCTCCAAATCACTTTAGTTCTTTTTTCCTTGATGTTTTACCAAATGGTGTTGCAAGCTTTCGTTCAAGGTCACATAACTGATGTTCACTCTTTGTTCTTTCCACACTCCAGGCTGATAGTCTCTTTTGCTACTTAAACATGCAATGTCTGAGACAGGGCTTAGCACAGAGGAGGCACAAAGTATTCAGGGCTGAATGGGTGAGTGCATGCAAGTGTAGCAACAGAGTAAAAGTGGGATGAGCACCAGGAATTCTGGTTTCTGGTCTTGAGTCTTAGCCCTATGTGACCAATAGGTGGCTTGGCCATATTTGTTCAACTTACAGTTTGACACTTCTTATAGGATCTTAGCATTTGTTTATTTCATAAATGCGACATAGTCCTTCTAACTTCACATGGGAAAACTTCTAACTCCTGTTAATACTGAGTATATGCTACTGCCCTAATCCTGCCAGAAATGCTTTCTCTCGTTCGTGCACACACACACACACATGCTCAGTGTTAATCCTTATCACTATGCATTGTGTTCAGCTAGTGATCTGCTTTGTATAAAGTAGCTAGTACATAAGCAGAGGCCATCAGACCCAAGCCTCCCAATGCCACCACGTTGCCACATGTTGGAGGAAGTTAAAAGCAGTATGCACAGAGGAGACATCACTGTTGTCCTGGGATATGACCCTCAGGCACAGAGCTAAGTGTTTGTTTCTATATAAAAGAGTCAAACCAGTTCTCCTCCCAGCTCATACAGGATGTAAGGCAACCAGCAGACTTAAATATTTATTAAGTGGGAGGGTAAAATGTCCAGATTTCATTGAAGACTGTTTTGATTTGCTCTTTCCTTCAGGCCAGGCAACTGATAGCAAGTGAAATGGTGGCAGATTGCTTGGCAAAAGTACCAGACTTCTTTGTCATCAGAGCAGACACTAGGGCTTGGGAAACCTCTGCCCAGCTATCTCTGTCTGGTCTCTCTTGGCTAGAGCTTGGGCACCCTTCAGAGGTAAGGGGCCTGTCACACAGGTAAAGACCCTCCACACAGGATTTCTCTGATACTTGATTCTTTGGTGTTTAAAATAAGAATGGCATTTGTGACAGAGAGCTCGAGCGATGGGTGATGGACCTATAGGAGACTATTTAGATGAAGAATTTATTTAATCATGTGTTAGCAGTTCATCTTCTAGTGATGCAGAATGCGCATGAAGGCGGCGCACTGCTGAGCTGCATGTATGTGTACCTATGTGTACATACATCGTTCTCACTGGCCTGACACTTCATTTTAGACATCTTTTCTTTTGCCTTGACTGTCAGAAATCTCAGGATTCACACCCATGCCTCATGACCCATCTGCTCAGTCTGGGGTCTCCAGGCGCATGGTCCATGTCACAGTAGCCTCTTAGTGATAGACCCTTCTTGTGCCTATTGTCAGAGCCGATGTGGCTCTCAACTGGAAGCATGGAGTAGATTCTGTGCATAACCATAGTCTCTCGCCACCCTGGCATGCATTCCCTTCCCATAGCTCTGTCATGGATGGGGCATGAGTCCCTGCCCCAAGATTTGGAACTTGACCATTAACTCACTTGGGGCTATGAAAGATGAGAAAAAGCGTAGTGCTCTCACACCAAGCCTAGCTTCAAACCAAGCCTCCAGTGTCTCTTCATGCCCTCTGTACATCTGCCACTGTCACATGGAGCTGAGCTGCCCATCAAAGTCCAACATGGATGCATGCAACAAGTTAACTAGTACAAGGTAAATAGAAAATATTTATATGTTAGATATATACACATGTCTTTATGGTGAGTGAGAAAGCTTTCTGGTTTTGGTTTTGAGACAGGGGCCTTGCTATGTAATCAGAGCTGAGCTGTAACTGGCCACGTAGCCCAAGCTGGCCTCCAGCTCACACTCCTGCTTCAGCCCCCTGAATGCTGGGATTACAGGCATGCTCCACCATGCCTCAGTCAAAAGACTTTCAATGAATGTGGGAACAGCCTTTTAATACAAAGAAAGAGTTTATTATTTCCCAATGCAAGACTTTTGAACATCTGTCCCTTTTAACCCAGTCTATGGGATGAACTTCCCACAATGAAATCCTGATCTCATGTCCAAGTTCTCTGTGAAGCCTTGCCTCCTGGCTCTGAAGAATCTCCCCCAAATTTGACTAAATATGAGCACTGAATACATTTTTGTATTTTCTCTCTTTCTTACTAGACATTTGTTACACCCATGTTCAAGGGCCTTATGTATCTTTGTTGCATATGTCAGACATCTCAAAGATATTAGACATTCAGAAATATGTGTAACTGGATATGTTCTATGAGTTTTCAGTTAGCTAACTTGTGGAGAACATACAACCCAAGAAGATAATCCTCGAAGGAATACATGGTATGTTGCCCTTGAAAAACATAAAGTGTAAGTGTTGTTAGGGAAACAAACCACAGTATAGTACCTAAAACCCAGGTTGGGAACAGGAGCCTGTATCAATCCCTGTCAAGCCCACACTTGCGCTCAGGCATCAAGATGATTGTAGACAGAGATATCACAGCTGTCTTGGCAACAGGCTCATGGTTAATAGAATCATTGCCACAGTTCTGGGGGTCTGTGAGAAATGCAGAATCAAGGTGATTTATCTTCAGTGTCTCTCAGAAGATCCGAGCTACTCTCTTAGGATGCAGAATGGAACAACAATGTAAATAGAATAATGCAATTTATACTTTCAGTAGCAATGACCAAAATTGAAGAGAAAATTTTCTACAGCTCAGCAAACATAAATGTGGGAAGAAATTTTTATTTGATGTTTGAATCTCTGTTTATAGACAGAAAATAATTATTTACAGTTGAATGTGGATATGTAACTCAGTAAAGAAGTAGGAAAGACATTCGTTGCCTCTAATGAACAGTAGCACTTCTGTTGTGAATTTTGCTGTATTTTCTAGACAATTATGGTGATGTCCCAGCTTCTGGTCCTGGAATACAGGAGGTTGGTGCTGGGGAAGAACATGGGTTTCTTTGGGATTTGTATCTTATTCAGAATCATTTGTAAGTGCTATAGTAATTGAGGTCCCTAAGTTCTGACCAAGACTTTTACCTACAATCCCAGCCTGCTTGTCCTACCCTTCCTAACTAAAGGAATAAAACAAGGAAGAGTTGGTATATGGGATTATTAGTAGATCATAATAAGAAGTGGGAGCCTGGTAATATTCTGACTTCCATTAGAGTCCACTAAGTAGAAGTACATATTCCTAGAATAACATAGCAAACACATACAAACACATACTACAATGCTCACATGGCTAACTTTTCTCCACTTGTAGGAAACCCAAGCTGGGCTACATATATAGTTCCCATCAATTATTAGATCTGCTTCTGAGATTTCTAATTGGTTCCACTGCTATCTTTGTCTATTCCTGGGTCTCTTCCATACTATTTCAACGACTGCAGCTTTAAATTATATCTTAATAATTGGTAGCCATTAGCACCTGCCTGGCAAGCACAAGGTCCTGTGTTTGATTCCCAGTGCCAATAATGATGATGATAATAATAATAATAATAATAATAATTGTTATCCAAAAGTGCAATCATCTTGGGTTTTATTTTTTTAAATTCTTTAGAATTTTCTTAATAGCATCATATGTTTATGGATTGATTTTGAGCAAGCTTCCAACATTATAATTTATGATTGACTTTTTCTGTGTCCTCTAGTCAATTCCCCTCTAGTCAATTCTCTCTGTCTGTCTGTCTGTCTATCTGTTTGTCTCTGTCTGTCTGTCTCTGTCTGTCCATCTCTGTCTCTGTCTCTGTCTCTGTCTCTTTCTCTCTCTGTCTGTCTGTCTGTCTGTCTGTCTGTTTCTCTCTCTCTCTCTCTCTCTCTCTCTCTCTCTCTCTCTCTCTCTCTCTAGTTTGAACTCAGGGCTTCACATCTGCTAGACAAGTGCTTTACCACTGAGTTACATGCCAGCCCTCAGTATAATATCATATTTTAAGAGGCAATTTTCCCTCAACATGCTAAAAATGTTACTCTGTTATTCGTCATGGTTGATACAAATTTTGACTTTGGAATGATTGCTGTTTTGTGGGTAATCTTGTTTTACTCTGTTAACTTTGAATTTTTCATCAGTGTGGATTGTTGGTTCATATTGTATTAACAATAGGGACTATTTTAATTAAAAGACTCATATCTCTTTTGTTTGAAGACTCATCTTTGTGGAATTTCTTATCACACATCTCAATTGCTTTCTGGAACCTTTTAGAGCCCTTGTGAGGTGCATACATACCTACAAAGCATGTATAGGATGTGTTGAAACTTCCCAAATATATCAAACAAGTCTCTAAGTGTTATATATGTAGTTTTTGAAATTATATCCTTAGATAAGTCCTTATTACTATATTCAATGTTGTTTAAAGAAAACATATGCTAGTGAGAATTTAAAGCAATTTTAATAGTTCTATTTCTTAGTTATAATTTTAAATTTTTTCACATATCCATCATGCATAGCCTCTTAATTTTCTTTTCATAACTTTTATTCTTTATTTTATTTTAAATTTTTTTATGTATTTAGAACAGGGTCTACAGGGTCTCACTACACAGATTGGACTCATAGTGATCCTCTTGTTATTAGCCTCCCAAACGCTGGGATTACAGGTGTGTGCCACCACACCCAGTCTCAATCACCATCTCAGTGTGTCCCAGTGGTGGGGCCAGCATAGCACACTGAGGTTTGAACCAGGTCCCTGCATCTACCTAAGCAGGCACTTCAGTCTGCTGAGCTGTCTGGCCAACACTTTACTCTGATAAAGACACTTTCCTTTCACCTTTTGAAGATTTTGACAGCTTTTTGGAGTTATTTGTAAAGCGTGGTGGTCTTTTTATGTAAGCCCAAGTGAATCACTTCTCATTGTTAATTTTGATGGCTGTCTCCCATTGTGTCCTTTTTGTCATAAAATATGGACACTTACGTTCATCTTGAGCAGTAGTTGTATTACCATAATAAGTGAGCTCTTATCAAAATGAATGCTCAAATGTCACAGACTCAGTGTAACTGAAGCATCTTTCTTTCTTCCTCACACAGCCATTCAGGGCAAGGAAACATCTATGTGGCTGCCCTCCACATGGCAGCACAGAAAGGTAGGCACCCACTGCCCGACAGGTGGGCTTTCCTCAGTCGTCCAAACACTTGCTCACTCAGCCAGCTGAATCCCCAATCTTCTCCCTCCCCAGCTATAACCCATGGTTGCAGTAATACCTGCCTCCTGGTTGCAAGCAGCATGCATGTTGCTATATGTAACTTCATCATACTAATAATGATCATACAACTATGACCCATGGAAAGTGCACATAGTATTTTGCTGGACCAATAAACTTACTAATGAAACTATGGGTTCATGAAGGGGTCTGGACTGAGAAAATGAGTATTGCTTGGTAATAGTGAAAGCCGTGAGATACTTGAAGAGTTGATATAGGGTCGGGGGGAAGACATCAACTTGGGAAGGAAGCACATTGGGCAGAAGCCGAGGTACAACGCATGATACTGGCGAGATTCATTATGTAGTTACATAGGAATTTCACCTCACCTAGTAAAAACTATATTGCCCCTCAGAGGCAGGGTGAAGATGAGATAGAAGGAAAATCAAAAGTAAAATTAAGGAAGTTAAAAGTAACCCACCCACGTTTCTTAATTAGTTTCAAGGGAGAGGTTATTGCCAAGGATAATAGTGCAGAAGTTGGACTATCTTTATCCCTTAGAGGGAAAATTCCTTCTCCAAACCACATTTTTTTTCATCCAGTTTAATTGACTTAGATCTGTCAGATTCATAGGCAATTCCAACCCAAACATCTTACTCTCCCTGTACAGAACCAAAATAGCTGCCAGGAGTTGGATGCACAGCCAGCAAACAATCTTGGCAAGAAATATTTGCCACATAAATATGACTTGTTTCCCTTTCTGCTCAGAACTGTCTGCCACACCTTTCAAAATACAGTGAAATTTATTGAGATCATTGAAAATGGATCTGTAAATACTCTTCAAGATATTCCTAGTCATCCAAAGGAGAAGAAACCCACCATGAGTGGTAGTGTGGACAGTGACAGAGTTCTTAGCTAGCATAGAGAATAATGGTGTTATCTTGATTCCACATACCACCCACTCTGCCTTGTTTTTGAAATAGCAGCTAGGTGATACTTTCGTTGGTAGAGTCATAATTATGCTGTATTCAGAAACTTGACTGAGCAACGGATATTTCTCCCTGTGGAATGTGCTGATGGTTGCACAGGTTTATACATATATCAGAACTTACCAATTTGCATGCTTTATGTATATGTAGTTTACTTCATACCTATTGTACACAAAAAAGCATCTTGAAGCGAAACAAAAGCACCACATAAAATGGGGAAATGGTGAGAACTTATACAGTTGCTTAGATGCACAAGGTGTATATTCTGATACTCACTGCCAGCGTGGTACTTTCAAAATAAAAGGAAGGTCACACCCTCTGCTTCACATGAACCCCCAGTAGCTCCCATTTCTCCTCAGGCCTGCATAACTCTCCTTCAATGCCACAAGGGCCCTACTCACTAGTCCCTCTGGCCCTCCGGCTGTGGCATCCCTCTTGTTTTTCCCTCTTCAGCCTCACTGACACCTTGTTACTCTTTATCAAGCCTAGGACTCTTCCCCAGGGCCTTTGTACTCGCTCTGTCTTCTGCATGAATGTTTTCCTGCTCCCAAACATGTGCATAACTTGCTCTGTCTCCTATACTTTTATAATTTGAATTTTAAGCTTTCCCTCCTTAGTGACACTTTCCAGACCTACTGCTTGGAAATGGCACTCCCCTGACAGCCTTTGGCCCCACACTCCCTACTTGTTCCCTTGATCTGCTTTTCTCCATAGTACTTTGCTGTTGTCTGATATGCTCTGTACCTTACTGTATTATTTTCATGCTCTCTCTCCCACCTTCTATAATACAAACTCTCTGGAGAAAGTGATTGCTTTCTGTTTCATGTATAATACTTATACACAAGTAAACACCCCAAAAGCTTATTTAGAAAATAATTCATTCAATCGAAGCAAAAATCCAAATAACTGTGAATTTTATCTACAATTCTTAATACATATATATTTATAGGGGATTTAGCTTGGCTTCCCCTGGAATCATGTTAGAAGTTATTTTCATGTCTTCTAAATAATTTTTTAGCGATCTACTCCTCTGGTAGACACATGAAGCTGAAAAGATGATGAGGTCCTACAATTCATCTAATTCAGTCAGTGATTTAAATGGCAGTTAAGCTAGCTCAATCCATCTTAATTAACAGGAATGAATACACTTAGTATTAGGTAGTTGTATCAGTCAGATTTTCTGTTTCTAGACACAATGCCCAACACCCACAACTTAAAGAGAAGCCTATTTGGCTCACAGTTCAGGGAATTCAGTCCATGGCCAACAGGCTCCAAGCCAGGAACTGCAGGCAGAAGGGAAGAGCAGAAGGGAAAAGCCAGGGAGCAGCACCAGAGAGGACAGGGCAAGGGACCCGATACAGTGCCCAAGGCCTCCATGACCTTTTGACACACATCTGAGAACTTGCTTTTCTAATTTAGGTATTTCTTAATCCAGTGAGACACCCTTTCTCAAAAGTACCTTGTCTCACTGAGAAAAGACCGTGAAAAAACAATTCCACTTGTCTTAAACACCCTCCCCAGAAATTTCATCAAGTAAGCAAGGGGGAAATGAGTGAGTCACTGCTGAACCAGAGAGCCACCTCATCTGGGAGCCTTCATGGGTATAATATGTCCCCTTTGCTCCTTCGGCTGTCTGTGACTTCCCATCTCTCCTCTTCCCCCTTTTCCTTTCCTGTAAAGAAGGTATGTGAGACTCAATCCACAGGTACCCAGAAGCGTTTCTGTACATATATCTCACAGCAAACAGCACTGTGAGGTGCACTAACTGTTATCATTGCATCTTACTGCGTTTTCCACTAATTTTCTTCTTTTACACGTAAGGAAATTAAGATACTAAAGCAAGCGGACACACAGCAGCAAAGTGGTAGAGACAAGACTCCCATACAGGCAAATTATGGCTCCCAATTACTCACCTTCCAGGCTTCTCTTCAGGCTTTTAGGAGAACCTCATTCTCTCTACAGTGTCCAGAGCAAGGCCTTCATACCCTGCACAGGGTCTGTGGTTCAGCTGCATAAACGAATGCATGAAGGCGACATGGAGCCCATAAGCAAATGGAACACAAGAGAAAGTCTCCTGTGATTGAAGGTAAAGAAAGAAGACGAGAGACAGTTCTTTAATCCTTTTCCAGCAAAAGCAACATTCAGGAACTTCCAAGAATCCAGGAAGAAAACAAATGCAAAATAAGAACAAAGTAACCCATAGATAAAAAGCAAACAATCTTTTAGCTGATAAAGGGCTTAGTAAACAGACTGCTTTGCTGGTGTAATTCTCTTTACACTAATACAGAGCTCTGAAATGGTCCTTTCTTACATCTGTTTTCTTCTTCCTTTCCTGTACTAGTATTTCCATGACCCCAAGTTTATACAGCTCCTTTCCTGGTGCCATGTGTGCATTGGGAGATCATAGCAAGTTGTAGAAATGTCCTGTTTTGAATACTTCCACTGTCTACCACCGGAAGTAGTGGAACCAGAAGCACCATGTTTTTGTTTTTGTCAGAACTGGGAATTGAACTCAGACCCTTGCTTTTGCCAGGGAAGTGCTTATTCTACTGAGCCATCTCCCTGGCCCCTATGTGTTTTTTTTTGTTTGTTTTAAATGGGTTAAATGCATAAGCACTTCAATTATGATTTCCACTGCCAGAAAAGCCAGCCACCAAGGATGGGCGTTTAGGGACAAGTGACTTGTTAAATATCCTTCCTAATCAAGTAACTTACCAGGGAAACCAATATCATAGGTGCAGAGGGCCTCAAAATTGAATGGCGAAAATCATGAATAGGACTGTTGAATATGCCCCCAGAGATTATAACCTGTCATATTTGGGGTGTGCCTAAGAAAGGAGAATTTTTGTCAAGCAACCTGGGTGATTCTGTTTTAGATCCTGGTCAGCTCACATGCTGAGAAAGGCCACTATAAGGAAGTGAGCTGAGAGTTTTAGGTTTGTAAAACCCAGAGCACATATGAAGTAGCCTTTAAACTTGGGCAGCTTCTTTAGCTCCCTGATCCTCTAATACTTCAAATTGAAGGACACAACAATACCTCCCTTCATGCCAAGACAGCACTGGCCGTGTTTTCTAAGGATGGAAGCTTTGGTGGTCATACACCTGAATATGGTCACTGGATCTGGTGGCTTGTGGTGCAGGAAGGACAGGGACAAATTTACTATGCACTTAGTATATGCTTGTATCAACTGAGACAGGTGAACAATTACAAAAGTGCTGAAATACCTCTGACAACTGTCATTCAATATGAAAAAATGAAATGATTCCAAATAATAACTTTGAGTACATCTACAAACGTAGTTGAAATGGACACTTTTCATGAAAGATATATATTACTGAAGTTGGTTAAAGAAAAATAGAAATCTAAAATAAACCAAAAGCTATTAAAGTTGGAATGCAATCAAAATTGACCCCATAAATAAGCAAAATAGGTGCAAAAGAAAAATACTAAATAGGATATTAACATGTGAATTTCAGCTGAGCTTTTATGAGCAAGGGATGTTTATTCAAGAAGCAAAGAGGTTCACTGTTTGAAAACCTATTATATTCTAAACTCATTCATATATTTAAAAAAATAAATAAGCAACCACCTCCAAAGAGTAGAATAAACATTTAAAGTGTTCAACACTCATCCAAGATGGAAAAAGAAGGGCTGGCTAAATAGCTCAGCAGATGAAAGTGCTTGCTTAGGCAAATGCAGGCAAATGCTGAGAGTTTGATCCTGGCCTGCCCCCAGGAGATGCTGAGAAGGCAAATGAGACTGGGCGTGGTGGCATGTGCCTGTAATCCCAGCACTTGTGAGGCTATAAACAGGAGGATCACTATGAGTCCAATCTAGGAGTGAGACCCTGAACACCTTGTAGACCCTTCCCTAAAATACAAAAAATACAGAAAAAAAAAGGGAAAAGGACCTCCTAGTCATCTCTAATTAGCAAGGAAGTCCACTAAACTATCTGCTAAAACCTGCTAGGCATCATACTAAGTGGTGAACAAAAGAACTATGTCTTCTTCTAATCAGAAATATAGTAACAGATTAAGAGCAACAGTGCAAACAGAAGAGAAAAAGAAAATTGCATTAATAGAGCGAGTCACAGCCACACACACCTGTAGTCCTGACTGCCCCAGAGGTTGAAGCACAAGGATCACCCAAGCCCAGGAGTTCAAGGACAAACTTGGCAACACCACAAGATCCTGCATCAACAAAGAGGAAGAGGGAGGAATATAAAGAATGAAAATTATGGAGATAACTATATTTGTAGACGATATCATGTTCTTGTTAAAAATCACAAGCACCATCAACATTATACTAGATCTAATTAAATAAAGATGACAGATACAAGATAAATATAAAAAAATAGATACACTTCTTACAAGTCAACAATATGAAAATGTAATAGAAATACATATAATCTGTGTAATATAAACACAGATTCCATTCAAATAGTGATTATGGTTAGATGTAATTGAAAAGTGTACCTCTCTTCTATTAAGAAAAAGGAAAACGTTTGTTGAAGGACATCAAGAAAGTGTTGATAAACAGAAATATATATTAATTTCATGGTTGGATAAACTCAATATGGGAAAGATGTCAATTCTTCATAATTAACTTAGAAATTCAAGTCATTCAAAACCAAATCTGAATGGTGTTCTTTACTGAACTCAAATGACCAAGACTTACTCTATGAGATATCAAGTTTTATTATTATGTTCCAGAAATTAAATCCACATGGTATTACCACAACTCCGTATAGGCAAACAAATCAGTGAAAAATAATATAGGTCTTATGAAAAGAATCTTATACATATGGAAACTTGATATGTGACAAGTGTAGTACTGTAGATCAATAGAGTAAAAATGGGTTATCCAAATAAATGTTGTGGGTACAATATATGTGTATGTTTTTCAGAAAAGATTAAATTATTTTCCTACCTCTGCCACATCAAAAAATCAATTGTAAGTAGACTAATACTATAAATATGAAAATTAAAGCACTAAAATATTTTGAGGATAGGATAGCAAAGAATTATTAAATAAGATGACAAATTTATAAGCCATAAAATTGATATATTTATCAAATTCTTTAAATATATGAAAGAAAATACATCATAAAATGAGAAGAGGCAACAAGATATTTGGAGAAGGCAGGTGGCATGGTAAAATTGATACAGAATTATCAGTAGAATGTTCTGATTACTCATCTCTGTAAAAAATAAGAAGATAATCCAAATTTAAAAGTAGCCAAAGATCTGAAAGTGAATAACTGATACACTTAGGAAAAGATGCTTAACTTCACTCACTGATAATCATATTGTTGTAGTCAAGATTTGCAAGAGAATAGATTTAATATGGGACATATAATTTATAAGAGTATCTTATAACATTCACCTGAAAAGTCTAATACAGAAGAGTACAATAAATCTATTCATGTACCAGAAACACCTCAAAATCCAGGGCCTGGATCCCAGAGCCAAGCCCTTTATGAGTCCACCTAAAGACTTAGAGCCCATGGCATTTCCCTCCACAAGTCCATCTGGAGGCATAGGGCCCACTACCATGTCTCATGTAAATCCATATCAAGGATCTGCACAAGGAAGGCCTAAGGGTCAGTGGTGGAAGCTAGAAAGTCTGTACCAGTGGGATGAGGGTGCCAGCAGGCTGAGAGGTCTACAGTAGAACCAGGAAGCTATGTTCAAGGTAAGGACCAGTCCTCTCCCAAAGTGAACCACAGCCATGCTCAGCAACAGAAAGGTCCTGAGATCCTCCAATGATGAGAACAGCCATGTTCATATCAGGAAAGCCAGTGTGGCAGCCTTCTCCAGGAGAATCATCAGCACACCATCTCTCTCTCCAGTTCTGTTTTTTAGGCTACTGGAAGCTATAAGAGGCACTTAGAGCAAAATGTGGGGAAGTATGATTAGACTTGGTCTTTCCACATACAACTCTGGCCATCTTCAATAGGGAAGACAAGATAGGATTAAGTAGGGAGGAGAACTACGGACATGGATGCTGACTGACCACTTAGGAATCAACTGAATTCAGGGACAGGGTCACAGGGGATTGAATGAAGGTGTCTATGATTTAGCTGGCAACAAATATCCTCTTTTATGAGTTAGCAGTTCTGATGTCTACACTTCCTAGAACTTGGTGTTTAATCTTAAATCAGTTGCTTCATTGTTTCAACCCTTAGGCATAGCCTCTACCAGACGGAAACCATTGTAAGAACTGTCAGGGACAGCCAAGCTTCTGCAGTCTTAGAACTCCATCACCTGCTCTAAGTACCTGTTTCCTCACCTGAAGGACTCTACCTGCATCTCATATGGCTCACTTTTTGTTTTACAGATGTAGAGAAATTCCATGCCTCCCTCCTTATTGAGGGGGGATTTGACCTCTCAAAAGAACACATATTAATCATTGTCTTTCACAAATTATCTTTTAGAAAATTTTCTCCTAGTACTAACATCTTAAATTTACATATTTTCTCACTCTCTCTTCACTTGTGTATTCCCCCCAAGGCCCCAAAATAAGACTGTGAGAAAAAGACTTGACCTCTATTACAACCCAAATACCTCCAGCATCAGAATCGTGTGTGTAAATGCACTAAAGTAACTGCTGAGTGTTGTGCACAATGAAACCCATTTCCTTTTATGAATATCATGAGTCACCTAAGATCACAAAACTATTTAACTAGTAAAGAAAAATGAAGATCTTATCTTCTGATTCTTGGATTATTAGTTTCTGTGCTTGACATCTGATCTCTTCAAATTTTTTGAAGAACACAAATGGTGGGCTGGCCTGATAGCTCAGCGGACTAAAGCATCTGCTTAGGCAGAGTGCAGCAGCTGAGGTTCTATCCCTGGCATGCTGCACCGGCCCAGCCTGTGGGACACACTGAGATGGCAATTGAGACTGGGCATGGTGGCACACGCCTGTAATCCCAGCACTTGGGAGGCTGAAAACAGGAAAATTACTACAAGTTGGATCTATGTAGTAAGACACTGTAAACCCTGTCATAAATGCAGAAAGAAAGAAAAGAATGCAAAATGGTAAAAAGAAAAACACATATTGGAGACAACACAAAGTTTCATTAAAGTAATAGGAGTTTGACAATGGTTGGTACATTGTACAATGTTACCTTCAAATTAGTTTTGTCCTTGTTGTTGTAATTTAGGAAAGGTCTACAGGGTGTTCAGGGTCTCACTACAAGATCAGACTCTTCGTGATCTGCCTGTTTACAGCCTCCCAAGAGCTGGGATCACAGGCACGTGAAACCACACCCAGTCTTTCAAATTAGTTATTTTGGTTACCAGATACAAACCTGCAAAATTGTTTTTTAAAAAGTTATAAGATTAATTAAAAAGGGGAAGAAGGGAGGCCACCAAGATAGCTCAGTGGTCTAAAGTGCCTGTTTAGGCAAGCTTAGGCAAGGGTGGAGGAAAAGTGGTTCCATCCCCAGCACCACATGCTGTGCCAGCCCTGCTCCCAGGGTGGGCTGAGCTGGCCACAAAAAAAAGAGAGAAGAAAATAAATAAATAAATAGATAAATAAATAAATAAATAGTTCAGCATTGACAGCTCCTTTCAACAAACCAGCAGTACAATTATCCAAGCTATCCTGCACATACACATAAATATTGATACCTGTTCTCTTACCTTCTAGGATCATTGGGAGAATCAGACAAAGTAATAAAATGAAAAGCTATAAGTTTTTCTCAAAATCCAAGCTTTGTCCTTCAAATGTTTTGTAAAGAGGAAACAATGATTCCAGGAGCTAAGAAGAATTCACAAAAGACTATATGGGCCATGTCCAACGTAAGAAAAAAATCTGTTTCACTCTAGTATGTGAAGGTTGGTAGTAGATATTTCAGAAAGGAAAAGATGTGGGGATGTATGCCATAGGATGAGAGTAGATGGGGCAAGAGGGAGACACGTAGATCTGTCTCCCGAAAGGCTGGCAATGCTTTGAGGTGGACAGGGGTCCTAATTGGTCACATCTGACATGTTCCTTTCTCTTTTGTCTCTCTGAGTACATTTTCCTTAGTTTCTTCTGTTTAAAAAGCTGAAGGGAGAGAAAAATCTCTGGAACTTACAAAGATAGAAGACAATTAGGAGACAATGGACAATATATACATTTGGCAATATATTCATGTGTATACCTGTGACCCACCCATCTAGTATTTATTGATGATGAATGAATTAATGAATAAAAAAGTATTGCCAGGCACTGTGGTAAGGCCAACTATTATACACTATGCTACATCTGATAACAAAGAAAGACAGGAATTTTATCTTAGGGCATTTGATGGAAATTGAAAGATAGGTATGAAACAAATGCAAGTATGATATGTTCCCACTTTGCTGAATTGACCCTAAGAAGATGCCCCTAATGAAAGGAGCTGGTAATGAAAAGAAATATTAAAAAGATTATTTTCTTTGTCATTTTTCTATTATGGAGAGTAGAAATATACTATAAAGCAATTCAATTTTAATACATACGTTCCAATCTTGGAGTAAATTCTAAATTTTAATTCTTTTTTGAAGACAGTTTATGTTTTACAATGGTACCTTGGTTCAAGAATGTATAGTAGTTGTTCATTATTTTGAGGTTCAACTTTTGCATGCTCTGTTTTGCAGGTTTTCAAAAAATATTAATCTAAATTATTTATTGCAGATTTTTCACAATATCATTGGATTTTGTAGTACCGTACAGTATATGTATTTGTTAAAATTACATAGGTTTATGAGTTTAGAAAATGGTTGACAACTTTAGAAGTGTCTTTAAAAGTTTGGGAAAGGTTTATAAGAGTGCAGGAAAGGTTTATAAAGCCTTAAAATATATATAAATACTAAAATAAATATAACGTTGCTACTTTGCTGATTCTCACTTATTGCGGGTTGCCTGGAACATAGCCTCCATGATAAGTGAGGGTCCCCTGTAAGTTTCCATGATTCCAGCTACAAATCAAATTGGAGGAAAACTGAATCAAACTCAGTGGTTAGGTTCAATGTTGGCTTCTAGGAGAAATTTGATTTGATTCTCATTCAATTTGGTTTGTAACCAGAATGGTAGAAAGAATTAAGTTCATGAACCAAAGTGCCACTGTATTTTTGTGGAGATCCTAGAACCTCCCCCTTCCTGTGTTTTGGGTCCTGGCCATGAGATTTTTCCACCACTAGCACCACAATGCACCGTCTCCACCCAGGTCCCAGAGCATGCTGTCAATCAATCTTGGACAGAAACAGTTATAACTCTGAGCCAAAGCAAACTGTTTCTCTTCAGAAGAGGACCATCTCATGTATTCATTATAGTGTTCCTTTCTTTAACTGTAAAGTGGCTGCAGGAACTCAGTATGACCCCTGCTCTATGCTGCGCCTGCTACTTTGTGTTCATTTCTAATTCCTTCAATCATGCTGCCAGTAAGGCATTGTGACATTCAGTTTATAGATTTGCATTTTAGATGACTCAGTGAAGTGAAGGTCCCACCCATTGGACCATAAGACAAACTCAAAGCCATCTGATTTAAAATCCTGCAATATTTTCAGTTCATTGTGCTACTTTTCTAAGGTTTTTTTAAGGTTGTTTATTTATGTGTGTTATATTATTTATGGGTTGATTGTTCACAATTAGGAGATCCAGGCACCTGATAGGAAAATAAAAACTTAAGTAGGTAAAACTAAGCCTGCCATCCTTTCCCGTATCCCCTCCACCCAATTCTCCTCCCTAGAGACAATCAGCCATTGAGGAGTTTTCAGTCTGTTCATTTTCTTTTTTCCACAAAGGTGACTTTGTAGACAGCGAAGAGCAGTCTCTATGCATATAGCAAGTAACATAAAAGCCTAACAACTTGCCCATGGGAACCAAGTGACCGAAAGATGCGGGTTTTACAGTAGGGATCTCAATGGTAATTGAAGAGAAGCACTTAAAAAATGCAAATGTTATGGGTGTTGATCTTATCAAGGTGGCTCAGGAAATCTTGTTTCCTCTCAAGCAGTTTAAGCTACTCAATAAAAGAAAAGATGTGAAAGTGGGTCTTTCAGGACTGTCCATTCACTGTTGGAGGTGAGCCTCTCTGGGAAAGGTCTGGCCTGGGGAAAGTGCCTCTTTGCATTTGTGTCTAAAGAGGCTGAAAGTTGAAAGCTGTCCGCTGACACCACTTCCAGCAGCTGAGACACCAGATCCTTTCTTGATGGCAGCTCTGAGCAGAAAAATACAATGTCCATCACCATAATTTGATACAAGGGTCTAGAGTCAGAGTTGCAGAGACTTAATATAGAAATCTGGCTTGTAAACTTTTTCAGCGAGTTTATGAAAGCTACTTAATCTCCCTGCTTTATCTCTTGTAACGTAAAGGTAGTAACAGTTATCATGGGACTACTGTTCCCTGTAAATAAGGTGATAATATGCCGAGAACTTAGAACAAAATTCTCTGCTATTCTTGGTATCCTTAATGATTTATAAACCAAAGTTGAGCAGTTAACATAATGCATGTGTCACATATATTCATGACTACTTACACCCAGATTATTTCTTCCTCTAGTTTTCCTTCTTGTTTCTTTCTGGATCCTGTTTCCGAGTCCTCCTGTGGCTCTCTTTGAATGAGCATTTGGCCCTGTGGAGGAAGGTGAGGTTGGTGGGGGATTAGGATGAGGAAATGTTCTGTTGTGTTTGGTTGCTGCACAGTAGCCCCAGTGACTCAGCTGCAGCCAGGTTCTGTGAGCGCTCTGGTTCCTCTTAGATTTATGTCACCTGCGCTGTGCACTTGTACGAGAATGAACTGCCCAGGTGGCTTCCTACCCTGACACTCTTCTGAGACACCTTAATCATTTGATCAAAGGCTTCCACTTGCTGGAAAAGCAGAGCAAATGACCAGGTCTCATTTTTCCATGGACGTGGGCGTGTTTTTATTTCTGTCCCCATCAAGGAATAAACGAAAAAAAAAATGGGAGGAAAGCGCATATGTTATTTCTTTGCTGCCATCTGAAACAGCCAAGCTGAGAGCCAATTTATTTGGCTTAATTCATTCCAGATTTCCCAAGGAATAAACAGTATTCTTGAGAGTTCTCAGATGTATGGCCAATAGAGATCCAGTTGCCCAAGACGGTTAATGTCAAACATGCAGGTAGCTCTCAGTGAGGGAACAAGGATGTGCAGGGTGCATTTGGAGGTATTCTCTGAGAAGCCCTTGGGACTCTGGAGCTGTGTGATGTGACAGCTGCCTTGCCTACCCTAATCCCAACTCAGCGGCCTGTTAGGGTCCCTGGAAACAACATTATGTTTCATTGCTCAAAAGTTGCCTAAATTTGCAGAGAAAAAGGATATCTTTCTCTGAGGAAGAAAAGCAAAAGGAACTTTCTTCATGCCCTTTCTCTTGCCCAAATCCATTATTTCTCTAAAGCTTTATGACTGTATCCTATGCTGATACAGGACTCCTGTGGCTGTTGCCCCAAATCCTATTTCTCATGTGAGGAAAGAGAAACTTGACTGTTTGCTAAAACCTGTCCACTGAGCTTGTCTAAAAATCTAATGTGTATATTTTGTTCATTGGAGGGAGGTCGTGGTGGAATTCAGATTTTCTTCTTGTTTCCCTCGCTGTGTGCATTTGGGCAAGCTAGGTCCCCAGATCTGTTTTCTTGTTTGAAGAATAAAGACAATACTTTCTAGGTCTCAAGTAATATACATGAACAGAACGGTTCAGCTAGAAACTGCAAGCTTGGCGACCCGGCGTGCATGCCAAGGTCCTTGAAGGCTCACAGGCCCAGGCGAGGGCGCCAGTTTGTGAGCCATCTGTTCTCAGATGTGCCCCTCACCTTCACCTGCCTCCCTAGGGTGGCTCAGGTGATCCTGGAAGGCCACAGTTTTGTGCTCCTGGAGAGAGAGTGCTGGCCGGGCTGAGGTTGCAGATGAAGTAGAGGAGAGGAAGGGCCGCGCTGCCCCCACTCCTGGATTCAGGTAGTGTCCCTGATCCTTGTTGTGACTTCTCTCTGGACACCACACAAGCCTATCTGGGTCTCTCCCTCAAGGTGACCCTGTGCTTTGGGCTCAGGTGACATCAGTATCTCCTTTGTCCTACAGAACAGGATTGACAGTGATTCCTACAGTTGCCCAGCTCTGATAGTTCCCTAGGTTTTCTTTAGCGTCTCAGATTTTTTTTTTTTTTTTT
>NDGM011126481.1:0-12706 GCA_002564305.1 Octomys mimax
TCTCCACTCTGCAGCTGGAGGTTCTCCTGGTCGCCACTCTGCAGCTGGAGGTGCTCCTGCTCTCCACTCTGCAGCTGGAGGTGATCCTGCTCTCCACTCTGCGGCTGGAGGTGCTCCTGCTCTCCACTCTGCAGCTGGTGGTGCTCCTGGTCTCCACTCTGCAGCTGGAGGTGCTCCTGATCGCCACTCTGCAGCTGGAGGTTCTCTTGATCTCCACCATCCAATTGCAGCTTTGCTTAGTGTAGTGCAGTAATATCTTTCCCACAGACATAGGGCCTTCGGACGTACATACAACAAATGACGGTTTGAGATCCAGTGTGCCAGTGAGCAGGTACATTTCTTTTAACAGTATATTTCACTAATATAATTAAAGAAACCAAATAAGTTCAGGTATATGTACTAATTTAATTGCATACGTGCACAAATGGAAAAAGGATAATGAATCAAGAATTGAATTTTATCTTTATGTTTTTATTTCTTGACCACGTTTATATTAATGTTCTTATGCATTTCCAAGAAATACCTATTCTAGCACTAGCATATACTATTACATGTCACAAAATTGTAGGTTTCTTAGCTGTTTTCACAAAACATCAAAGTCTTACTTTAGGGCAGGCAGCTCCTGTGTCTGGGACACCCCAAAGTTAGGACTTTCCTTTGCACACCTGAGGCTGCCCATGGCAGCTCTGCAGCTTATGCCGCAGAATGAATAAACTGACTTACATCTTAAATACTATGGGTACCACTTGGATTATCATGAGTAAAAGAGAAAGAAAGTCCAGAAGCTCACAAATGTTCAAAGAAGGAAAAAAAGAAAATGGCCTAATTGCTAAGCTCTACCACAAACAGCACCATGTGGAGAAAACACAAATGAAGAAGACCATCAAGATGCAAATGGGGTGGCCTGCCCATTAGCTCAGTTGTTTAAGTGCCTGCTTAAGCAAAGGCAGAGTCAGGCTCAGAATACTGTGGTTTTATCCCCAGATGCTCATGCCTTTCTAGACCTGCCCTTAAGGCATCCTGAGTCAGCCAAAAAAAACATCCTTCTGAACATTTGGGCCTGGGGAGATAGCTCAGTGGAATACATGCTTGCCTGGAAAGTGCAGGGTCCTGAGTTCAATACCTGGTACTGCAAAAAAAAAAAAAAAAAAAGATGCAAATAGGATCACTATTGGGCACCTGCCAACACTCTAGGTACCCTTCCTGTACCAGATCCTCCATGATGAATTTTCTAGGGACCCCATGGATGAAATGCTCCCTCCCATCAAAAAGCAGCATCCAGTTAAGTGCCAGCCAGATGACTGTCACTTGTTGTCCTTCCTGAAGATGACAGTGATGATCTTTATCAAGAGGTCGGTTCTCACAATGCTGTGTTCATCACCCACTCTTATTACAGCTGAGACCAAGGAGAGGGACAAGGACATATCTGTGCCAGCTGGGTCTTGTTCCTCCAATCAATGCCAAAGATCATGTACAGGTGTTGAGACTTTGCTGAAGACTGGAGTGATGAGCTCCGGGCAATCCTTGATGACACTGGCAGCATTTCTGCTTTGGTGGTCAGTTCCATTTTTCTATACTTTCAGGACAGAAAATCCTCCGATTCACCTATCTTCTCATACAGAACCACATGGTTCAGGGGCTTAGGACCTTCTTGGCCCTATGATTTTTGCAGAAGCTCCTCTTCTTCCTGCCAGAACTCTGACTGGATTATTGTACTGGCATTCATGGCAAATGGAGAGAGAAGATGTGCTGAGATTCTGAGGCCCTTACTCTCCAGGGCTCAGGCCCTTCTGTTGCTGCACCTTGGATTTGAGTACAGCACGAAGAGGAGGCAGAGGAAGCAGCGGCGACTACTCGCTCTCCCTCGGACTTGAGGACCTGCACACACACTAGGCCTTGGGTCCCTCTGCAGGCCGGAAGGCTTGCTAGCTACAGGCACTGGTTCTTCTTATGCTGAAGGTGTTCTCGTGTGCCTTGGCGACAGCAAGAGCATCGAGGTGAGGACTCCGGTGCCTGGAAGAGAGAGGGAGACTGAGTGTTCTCAGCCAGCAGCAACAGCCTTCTTGGCCTGCACAAAGGCTGATTACAGGTCTTGCGTTGTGTGCTGCCCCAGGACCTTGCAGGCTCCCATCATCCCAGAAGATCTCTCCCCAAGAACCTGGGACAGGAAGGGAGGCTGCAGTTGGTCTGCAGAACACAGGCTATAGGGCAACAGCACAGCGTATGGAGCCCAGGTACCACGAGGAGTCCCTGCTCTGGGACACGTGGCCCCGTGGGACACATCAGGGCAGCGCCTCACCTTGACTCCTGGCTACACTGGGCCTCCTCTGCTGCTGTGAGCTGTGGGCACTGCTTCAGACCAAACCCTCTGTGCCTGCTTCCTGCAGCTCCCGTAGGAGGCATGGAGGCCCTCAAGCACAGTCCTGCTGCCCTTGCGGGAGCCATGGACTGCACTCTGAGGTCCCCACTGATGGCGCTTTCTCTGCTTAAAGCCCCACCCCTACCGTTCTGCTGGCCCAAGGAAACATCTCAGAAAAAAAATGCCTCCCATCCTGATAGGACAGGAAAGGCAGCAAGGGTCTCATGGGGGTGATGACTGCCTGGAGTCCACAGGTGGAGGTGCAGAATTCATGTGCTCTGGGAAAGGAAACCTGCCCCATCCTTATCTCTGTAGGGCTTAGGCCTGGCACACTCCATGGTGGGAGCTGGGCCCACCTTCTGTAAACCACAGCGCTTTCTCTGAGACATTCAGAGAGGAAGTGGGGGAAAGTGAGTCCACCTGTGGCCCCTTGGTGTGACCACAGGTAACAAAGGCACAGGCTGAGGCTAGGGTGCTGCCTCCCCTGGAGCCTTGATGGACCTGGGGTGCTACTTTTGATGTCCCCAATCCAGCCCTGCTGAAGCCAGGCCTCCACTTCATGGAGACCAACAGCCAGGCCTCAGAAGGCAGCCTCAGCCTCACAGCCATGGCCAGGCTGCTTGGGATGAATGAGGGCTCTGGGGAGATGTGAGCACAGCACCCACCACCCGGGCAGAGAACCCTCAGTCCTCCCTTAAGGTCCTTGCCTTGACCTTGGCAGATCCTGGACCCTTGTGTCTGTTGGGCAGAAGAGGTTTCCTGTGCCACCCTCTCAGGTCAAGTCCTACACCTCCCCGAGGTCCCCGGATTCTCTAAGAAATGAGCAGGCGCCCACCTGTCACTTGTGCACGGGGACTCCAGGACTGACAGCAGGACCTGTGCCCATCTCTGCCATGATGAAGGAGCCCTTTTATGGGCTTAATCTAAATTTCTCCCCACAGTGCCCTGGGATCAGAGCCAGGGCCCTCGGGCATGCCTGGGTTATAAGGGCTTATCAGTGACATCCCTTAGGAACCCGGGCCTAGCAGGAAAAGAAGGGTCATGGCACATGTGCCAGAGAAGGCTGTGTCTCCCTTCTGGACCTCTCCCCTCATGAATACTTGTGGTGGAAAGCCTTTCTCCCCCAGACCCACACACCTTTCCTCTGCCTGAGGCCAGCACACTGTGATCTAAACCTCTAAAAGTTGCAAGCCTTTATCAGTATATCCTTTTGAACTGTACGCACTGGGCATTGTCTCAGCACTGCAACCCTAATATGACTCCTTGGTGCTTCTGTGGTTTCTGCATTTCCTCCTGTCGGGGCCTTCCCTCCCTGATCCTCATCCTGCAGAGGGTGGGGTGCGTGAAAGGAGCTATTCTCTCTTGCTTAGACCAAGACCTCATTCCCTGAAGACTCCCCAGCTTCCTGCGCAGCTCAGTAGTGAGTGTGCCACTTCTGGCTTCCAGGGCTGACCCNAGGAGACAGGCAGACTCCTGTGGGCTCACTCAGTCCTCCAGAGAAGTCTGCAGCTTGGGTCTGCCAGCCCCTGGACTCCTGCGGCTTGGGCCCATGGACAGTTCCCTCTGCTGACCTGAGGACATCGCCTGACCAATGTCTTCCCCTCCATGTCCTTCCACCCCCACTACTTAGCAGAATGAGGGCGACCCTCACACAGCCAAGCTTTCTGTACCACAGGTTACCAACGGGGAATCCAGGCTCTCCGGGTGGGGGGTCTCTTCCTTTTGTGGGTGTGGGGTAACTTCCTAACTTCAGTCCTGGCTAATGGAACAGTAAGACCAGAACCAGTTCAGCCTTTGTGAGCTATGGAATCCAGACCTTGAAAAATAAAATCATGAGGAAGACAAAGAACAGCTCACTAGAAATCAGGAAAGAACTGACATGACAATCAGAACTGCAGAACAGGTAAAGGACAATAATGCAGGGACGGGACCACGGATGTCTGGACCTTTTCCCTGGCTCCTGGTTCTTGAAACAGAAACCTGAATATGGAGAACCAAAGGGACACCTGGGGTTCCAGGAAGTTCCAGAAAGGAAAGGTGGTGTTTCAGTGGACTGGCTGTGGCTGTGATATGCATGGGGGGTGGGGAACTTGGGTCCCACAGGGTCCTTACACAGGCCCCAGTGGGGTAGTGACCCTTATGCAGGTGCCTCCATATCCCCAGAGAGAATGTGGCCTTGGGTGTTACTCCAGGAACATACCCAAAGTTCAATCCTGGCACTCGGAAGAAGGGCAGGACACATGACTTCTGAGCCCCAGTGTCATCCTCCAACAGTGAGTGGAGCAGAGACAGGCAAGGGACTCTTCAGGGCCCTGGTGTCACCCTTCCCCATACACATAGGGTCTCAGACTGCCAAGGGAGGCTTCAGTGCCCCAGTGTCCCAGAGTAAGGCAGAGAAAGCTGAGGGGAACAGCCTGGGCATGGAGGGGCTGGAATGGGGCCCCTGAGGGCCTTGACCTTAGCTGTGTCTCTAAGGGCTGTGCCCCTTTCCCCTTAGAGATCAGGCCCATCCTGATTGCCCTTGAATTGAAAGTCTCAGCCTTGGATATTGCAGTCCGGGCTCTCTTGCAGGCCTCCAGCATGGCTCTGGGGTCTGGTGCCTTCCTTATCCTGCAGTGTGTGTAGGACATGCCTTGACTTGAGCCTTGCCATAGCCCTGGAAAAACAGAGTCCTGCCTCTGAGAACACAGGGAAGTGCTAGCCTGCAAAATTTAATATCAAGAAGGAAATGAGCATTCACCACCCAGAGAATTATTTTCTTTCTTCTTGTTGTTTGTCCTTATTTTTACCTCTTTTCTCATCTTTCTCTTCTTGTAATCATTCCCTTGTATTTTATCTATTTCTATTATCCATATAATTTCCTTTCACTTTTCCCCTTTTTGTTGGCTTCCACTCGTGGCCACGATTGTCGCTGCCTTTACCAAACACCACATGCGCCCTTCTTCTGATGACCTGCATCATGCATCCCACTTTTCCCTCCTTCTCACAAACTCTGGATTAAGATTTCAAATTTTAATAGTTTTGGGCTGGCGAGATAGCTCAGTGGTCTAAAGTGCCTGCTTAGGCAAGCTTAGGCAAGGGCGCAGGGATACCACATGCCTCCCAGCCCTGCCCCCAGGGTGGGTAGAGCCAGCCACAAAAAAATAATGACTTCTTTCTCCTTTTCTCAACCCCTTATATTTTAAATAGAATATATTAAACTTTATTAATCTCTAGGTAGTTAACTCTATAAAATTAGCCTTGAATTTTCCTTCTCTATCAGAGGAGCTATTGTAGTTTCATTTAGTACATATAGGCTGATTGTAATAGATAGGTTGTTTTAATATTTGGGCTTTGCTTCTGGATTTCTATTATATGGTGAAAGGTGGCACCTAGTTGCATCTTAGTTTTGTTACTATCTGATTTGTCTTCGACGATACCACTGTCGCTGATTTGCTTGCCATTGCCAGGGTCACATGATTGTGGCCACTGCTGGGCTTCATTCATATGCTGGTGCTCAGGTTCTCTTTGGGAAGTGTGCAGTACTGGGCTCATTCCCAGTGAACCTGGTATCGGGCTAGTAACACTGCATCCTCCCTTCCAAAGTGAGAGGCGGTCAGACCTTAAGGCAGAGGAGAAGGACTGTCATTATCCACGTCCTAAGTGCACCCCAGAAAGACAGATTAACTGCACAAGTCTCTTTACTAGCAACACAGTCTGGGCTTTAGAAGCACCAGAAATTGTAGCACAAAAGAAGCAAAAAAACAAAAGAAGGATGAAAAGGGGGCTGGGGAGACAGCTCAGTAGAATAAGTGTTCGCCTGGCAAGTGCGAGGGCCTGCGTTCAATCCCCGGTTCTGCCAAAAGAAAAAGAAAGAAAGAAAGAAAGACAAGCAAACAGGAATAGAATTATGAGATGGCAGCATAAGCAAAGGGTCCAGGGCTTCCACCTCCCAAAGCCAGTGTGGTCGGCATCAAGGCAGAGAACAGCATAAGGGGACACCTGGAACTCCCACGGACACCAGAGGAGGTTGGAAAACGAATCAAGGAGATCCTGTGTGGTTTCACAGATCATATAACTAAAGAGAAAAACAAAATGATGCAGGAAATTCCAGAATTCACTACTAAAAATGTGCCAGAGCTAAATAAAAGCGTACAACACAGAAATGAATCATTTAATAAAGAATTAGGGTCCATGAAAAGTATCATTCACAACTGAATTAAAATTTGCATTGGCCATATGGGCCTCAGAGGCAAGCAATACAGACAGAGTGTTAGAGTTAGAAATAGAGATATCTTTAAAGACCAGCTATTAAAGAAACCCACAAGAAAGCCGGGCCTCGTGGGGTATGCCTTTACTCTCAGTGCTGGGGAGTCTGACCAGGAGGATCACTGTGAGCTTGAGGCCAGCCTGGGCTACAAAATGAATTCAAGGCAAGGCTGAACTGCATATAGCAAGACCCTGTTGCAAAACAAAAGAAAAGAAAACAGACCAAAACAAAAAACACTGGAGCATAAGACACTGATACAACTCTTTCTAGATGATGCAAAGAACACTAACCTAACAGTGGTAACAGGAGTAATTAAAAATACAAAAACAGAGCAAATGGCATTGAAGAAACACTGTGCACAAAAAATGTGGCAGAAAACTTCACAAATATGGGCAAGATATGGGCCTACAGAACACTGAGGCATATATAATTCCCACTGGGGACAGTCAGAGAACCTCTCTATGCAATATCATCCCATAAGCATCCAAAGTTCCTGACAACTCTAAAGTGTGAAAAGCAGTTAGAAAAATTAGTGAATCACTTACACAATTAAGTTCATTAGAATAATGATTGATCTCTCAATATAAAAAATAAGGGCCTGCAGGACTTGGCCGAAGGTGTTTTAAGCCCTGAAATGCAGTAATTTCCAAAGCCTGTTTAGATATCCTGTAAAATGTGTTAACTAGTCCTGCAAAACTGACAGAGCTGCCATAAAAAGAAACACCTGACGACATTTATGACCACCAAACTAGCTTTACAAAAATTATCAAGGGTATCCAAAGAAAGAGACAGCGAAGCCTATCAATGCCTATAAGTCAAAAAGACTGAATTCACTGGGCAGAATGAACAGCTAAGCAGATACAAGCCAACAAACAAAAAAACAAGCTACAAGGAAGTCAGAAAACTAATGCAATGACAAGAAAATGTCAATTCTTTTCAATAATAACTCTCAAGAGAACAATCTGAACTCCCTAATCAAATGACATAGACTGGCACACTGTATGAAGAAACAAGATCCAATGTTGTACAATATAAGAGACACATTTAATTAAAAAGGAAATTCACTGATTAGCAACCAAATGACAGAAAACAACGTCCCACGCTTTGCAAACCTGAAAAAAGTAGTAGCAGCAGCCATTTAATTTTTCACAATTAGATTTCAAACCAAAGCTAATTAGAAGAGACACACAAAGCCACCACATACTGGAGAAATGAGCAATTCAAATGGGTGAGGTAAAAATTGTCACCATATATAGACCAAAACCTGGTGCACCTCATTTTGCAAAACAAAGAGTAATAAACATAAAAAATGAAATAAATACCAACTGAACTATAGTCTGGGACTTTTATATTTTATAGTCACAAATAGATGAAATAGACAAAAAAAAATCAAGAAAGAAATATTAGAGCTGAACCAAAACTTCAAACCCACTGACTTAAAAAATATCTACCAACAACAGAATATACCTTCCTCTCTGCATCACATGGGACTCCAAAATACATAGCACGTTAGTACACAAAGCATTTCAGCAAATGCAAATGAATCTAAATTATTCAGTGTGTATTATCAGATCTTAATGAAATGAAGGTAGAAATCAATGGGAAAGAAACCCCAGCAAATTTTCAAACATACAGAAGTTACAATACCAACTTGAATAATCAGTGGGTCATGGAAGAAATCAAGCAATAAATTAGACAGCTTGTAGAGTCGAACAATAATGCCAGAATAACTGTCTGGGACACAGTGAAAGTGGTCTGAAGAGGTAAATTTAAACTAATGAATGCCCATATCAGAAAAAGAGAGCAAGCACAAATAAATGATTGATGATCTAACCCAAGGAACAATGCGAACACTACAAATGCAGTTAGTATAAAGAAGGAAATTATAAAGATTAACCTAGCAATTAATGAGATTGAGACTGAAAAATAAAGAGAATCAATGAATCAAAGAGTTGATTCTTTAAAGAATAAACCAATTTGACTAAACCCTAGCCAGTCTTACCAAAAAAGGAAAGAACAAACTCTGCAATTATAAATGAAAAAAGACAACTCACATGAGATTCTGCTAAGATGCCCAAGATCATTGTTACATACTATAAGAACCTGTCCTCTCATAAAATTGACAATTCAAAAATAATGAATTATAAAAGCTGACCCAGGAGATATAAAAATTCTGGGTAATACCATGCCAGTCAATACAACTGAAGAAGTAATAAAAAAAATTACTAACGAAGAAAAGCGCAGGTATTGATGGATTCGCTACTGAATTGCACCAGAGCTTTAGAGAGATCTAATGTCAACACCCTCAAAATCTTTTAAAAAGTGGAAAGGGAAGCTGAACTTCTAATGTTATTTCTGAAAGCAAGCATTAGCCTGATCCCCAAAGCAGAAAAAGATAACCAAAAAAAGAGAAAATACAAGCAAAACTCTTTAAGGAACAGTCACAAAAGTCTTCAATAAGGTATTGGCAAACGGAATGTGAGAAATCACAAAAAGATCATACATCATGACCAAACAAGATTCATTCTAGGACTGAAGCATGTTTCAACATGTCTGAATCAATAAATGTACTACATCACATAGATAGATAAACTGACAAAAATCACATGAGCAGACCAACAGGCACAGAAAAAACATTTGACAAAATACAGTATCCTTTCATGACAGAAACTATGAATAGAATAGGCAAAAAGGAAACCTCTCAATCTGCCAAAAGTCATGTATGAGAAGCCTATCGTCAACATCCTAATAAATGGCTCCAGCCTGAAAGCCATCCCTCTGAATTCAGGAACACGGCAAGGACATCCACTATCACCACTCCTGTCCAGTATAGTTCCAAAAACATTAGCCAGAACAATCATGAAGAAGACAAATAAAAAGGATGTGCATAGTGAAAGAAGTTAAATTATCATTATTTGTGATTAACATGAGTCTGTGTATAGAAGGCCCCCAAAACTCCACTGTAAGCCTCCCAGAACTAATAAAAAAAATTGGCAGCATAGCAGGATACAAAGTACACAGAAATCAATAGTATACCTGTATGCCAGTAACAATTTTACTGAGGAAGAAATTAGGAAGACAATATTTTTAAGAAAAATTAAGCTCCAGACATGGTGGTGCACACCTATAATGTCAGCACTCCAGAGGCTGAGGCAGGAGGACTGCTGAGAGTTTGAGATCTCCATGGGCTACAAAGTGACCTCAAAGCCAGCCCGAACCTCATAGCGAGGCCCTGTCTCAAAAAAGAAACAGAAAAAGGAAAAGAAAAATTAAATTCCTAGAAGTTAACCTCAACAAAAAATGAAAGGCCTATACAATGAAACCTATAGTACTCTAAGAAACAGAGAGGGCGAGGGAGACGGAGAGGGAGAGGGAGGGAGGGAGAGAGAAAGATAGCAGAAAATGAAAAGATATAAAGATATCCCAGGTTCCTAGTTAGATAGAATGGAGACAGCCAAAATGACTATAATTCCAAAACTTTTACAGATTTAATGCAGTCCCTTTCAACATACCAGTAGCATTCCTCACAAAGAACCACAGAAAACAATTCTTATATTTATATGGTACCTGATGACAACTAATTTTCAAGAGCTCCTATAAGGGGAGGTCTGGACAAAACCTTCTTCAGAGCATCTCCTCTTCCTATAAACCCAGGAAAGGGAGAGGGTCAACATAGCTGGGCTGTTTCCACCAGCTTGAATGAGAAACATTATCAGTGTGAAGCAGAGCAGGGCCAACAGAGTATGGGGAACTCTATGACCTGAAGTGAAGACGTGGGCAGATTGTGACATGTGAGAGGCAAGAGAACTTTGGACTGTCCCAGGAATCTCCAGAGAAATAGTCAGAGTATGGACAGTGAATTTTGTCTCAGCGTCTACAGAAGTGTGATCAGGATAAAACCAATGCTTTCTGAGGAGATGTGTGCATGTGTCTTCTCTGATGGTGGGAAAGGGGAGGAAGGGAAGGGGCGGATGTGCTAGAGGTGAGGGCTGGAGGTTGAGGTTAAAAGCCATAAGTACTCGACAGCCAGAGAGAGGAGATAAGATGTGGACCTGAGCATCGGTGACTAATCGCCTGGAACATTTTGTGCCACAGACAAAAAGACAGGATGCTACTCTTCTTCGGGCACTGTTATCTATCTAGCTGGGGACATGGAGTGTCTGGGATGGCAATGTCTCTCACAGGGAAAACACAGACTGTCATTCCCTTCACAGCTACCTCATGGTGGACTTGTTCCTGGACTCCATCCTGTTCCCCTAAAGCTTTTCTAGAGTTATCTCACTGTCCTGGTGGTTTTTAGGTCATAATCCTTGAGATGAGGTGGGGAAAATCCTCCAACTTTGTTCTATGCTTTGAACAGTTGCCTTTGGCTGTTCTAGGACCTCATTTTCTGTTTAAATACTGCTGGAATTTTCCTTTGGATGAATTGAACCTATCAAGATATTTGGGAAGAACTGAGTTTTTTGATAATGTGCAAATGTATCTATAATAAACAAGATTTATTTCACCATTGTTGTAGTCAGGGATTTCAAGGGAATAGACTTAATATGGGACACATAATTGTGGGACCATTTTATAATAATCACCCAAAGAAGCAAATGCAGAAGAGTGCAGGAGACCTCTCTACACACTAGAGACCTAATGAATCCAGCTGAAGACCTAGAGCCCATGGCAATGTCCTTCACCAGTCCAGCTGGAGGCCTAGAACCATGACAATGTCTCATGCAAGTGTGTATCAAGGATCTGCACTGGGAAGGCCCAAAGGTCAGTGGTGGAAACTAGAAAGTTTGCACCATTGGGACGAAGGACTTGTGTCTGCATGCTGAGGGATACTCACTAGAGCCAGGAAGGGACACCCAACACAAGAACCAGAGCTTGTCCAAAGGGAACTGCAGCCATCCTCATTGACAGTGGGGACCCAAGCTCCTCTTGACTATGAGAACAGCTGAGCTCATATCAGGAAAACCAGCATGATAAACTGTTTCAGGAGAATCAACAGCATAACATCTTCCCCTCTAATTCTGTTATTATGCTATTGGCAACAATCCTCAGGTGGGCTTCCACACCCAGAGCCACACTGATTCAGTTTAGCTGGGTGTTTCAAGTTGCCAATTAGTTAACCCACTACAACCCTTTATTTTGATCTTCATATATCTAGTCTTTTCAATATATTATATTCCTTAATGCAGATATTTTCTACATCTTGGTCAGGCTTATTCCCTTAATTTACGGTTTCTAATATTCTTTTATGTTCTACTATTTTATGTTCATGTTCAGTTGCTGATTCTTAGCCTAAAAATACAGTATAATAATAACCTGGTGTCCTATGACATGCCTAAGCTCAATTCTTTGTTCTAGAAGCATTCCCTTAGCTTATAAAAATGTTCTTCATGAATTTTGTTCTTATTTGTAAATGTGAAGTTTTGTTTCTCCTTTTCCAATCTGGAGTCCCTTAAAAAAGCTTGTTATATTAGACATAAATTTATTTATTTATTTTTATCTTTTTATTTTGGTGGAACCAGGGATTGAACCCTTGCCAAGAAAGCACTTATTCTACTGAGCTATCTTCCCGGGCCCCTAGACATCAATTTAAAGAAAACAGTAATTTCTCCAACCCCACCTGCTATGTGAAATCATAACTCTTATGGTATAGAATCCAGTATTCCCTGTAAAATATAGCTTCCTAAAGTTGTTTCCTATAGCTAAAGATCCCACATAACTTTTTTTTTATGAGTAGGATGTATTTATTGAGGGAAAGAAAGCTCCTATCTGAGAGAGGGACAGGAGGGTGGCCCCTGAGCAAGTAGTCCCCTGGAAACTGTCTTGTTCAGGGACTTTTATAGAGGAAAACCATGCAGTGAGGCGGGTCTAAGGTGGTGGAGAGCATGGGAACTCGCTTAGGTGGGCATGAGGTGGGACAAAAATATGGTCAACCAATGAGATTTATAAGCACCATTGTTTAGGTAAAGTTGATTAAATCCAATACCAAATGGGGAAGTGTGTCATGTAGGAAGCAGGCATGAATATGGGACAGGATCTCTTCCTGTTGGGGGTTGGGCTAGTGACTCATTTGGGCTCTTTCAAGGTGATTGATACCT
>NDGM011126483.1:0-10370 GCA_002564305.1 Octomys mimax
AGTACAAATCTTTCTTCTCAATGAATTAAGAGAAAGTAGCTGTATATCTATCCTAATTATTTTTTATATACAGATACAAAATGGTCCTTCATTTGTATCCTCTTTTTTTGTTTAGTTTTGTCACTGATGGGTGTGCAAAGCCTATTTTTGTAGCATAGTTCTATTGGCATTTTCACTGTAGCTCATATGGTAATTTATTTCTAATATCTTTTAGGTTTTGTAGGAAAGCATATAGCTGGTATGAAAACATTGATGTCTAGTCTAAATACATAATACATATATAAGAATTTAATATTTTATTTCATGATATTTTACGCTTGTGTTCACTACACATTATATGATAAGAACCTCCTGGCAAAAGAACAGACCAGTGAGATGTCAAGTATGTCCTACAAAAGTCCACTGCTGTCAGTGTAAGTGGTTTGCATGGAATGTGGTATTGCATTTGTGCAGACCGTTTTACATGCAATAATTGAAGTAAAGATTTTGTGTTGTAAACTGCTATAGAGGATCTACTAATGGTCAACTGGCAACACCCAGATGAACCGAATCGGTGTGGTACTGGATATGGAAGGACTGCCTAGGGATTGTTGCCAACGGCAGGAAAGGAGAACTAGGAGGCAATATGATATGATATGAGGCTGCTGTTGATTCTGTTGACAAGTTTGTCATGCTGGTTTCCCTGATATGAACTTAGCTATTCTAATTGTCAGAGAAGCTCATGTTCTTGTTGTCAATGAGCATGGTTATTGTTATTTTTTAGGGAGCTCTGTCCTTGTTTTAAGCATCACTTCCTGTCCAGTGTGGATCTTCAGCCTGGTGACATAAATCCTTCACCTTGATAGTACAGCCATTCTGACTTTGATCTCTGGGCTTTTGGCCTTCTCAGTGCAGATCCTTGATACAGATTTGCAAGAGACATTATTGTGGGCTCTTTCCAGCTGGACTTGTTTCACAAGGGCATTTCCTTGGGAATCTAGGCCCTCAGATGAATTTTTTTGGATCTCTAGTATATGGACAAATCTCTTTTATTCTTTTGCACTTGACTTTTTGGGTGAATATTATAAAATAATCCCATAAAGTATGTGTCCTATATTAAATCTAGTTTCTTATAAACCCTGACTATAACAAGTACTCTTGGTATTTTCATTGGTGATCATATAAAAATTTATTTTTGTTGTTCTTTTTTAGACTTTGTATACCGGAAAACATTTTTTGAAAATGTTGATTTTTTTTATAAACTCAATCAATAACAAAAAGTCAGTACTTTATTTTTTCTTTATATTTCTAATATACTGAGTGACCATTTTACCTTCTGTATTTTTTCTCACAATGTTTACTAGATCTTAGATTCTCTTCTCATTGATATGATATATGGGGAATGCAATGCATTTTAAGTTCCAGAAAAATATTTTAATTCATTTACACAATATTATAGGAAGTGAACATTGCTAATTACCTGATCTTTCTAAGCTCAATGAATGGCTCATACTTTTCATGGCTGCACATACATGCGCTTCATCTACTGCAGTAGACTTGTCAACATGAGAAGTCAAGACCAAAATTTATGAGAAGATGAATCAAATGAAGTATGAAGTAAATTTTGTAGGTAATAAGAAAAGCTGAATAGCAGAAAAATATCTCTTCAAGACTTTCTTTTTCCCTATAGGGAAGTATTTTATTTTATTTTGAAAAGTAAAAGCAAAAGCAAGAACAAAATATCAGAAACAAAGACAGAAAGAAGTTAACATACAGCAATACATATGTTACAGATTTTCAAACCAAGAATAGCTGATTAACAATGGTTGATATATTATCTATTTTATCATCAAATATGTTGCTCAGATTAACAGATATAGTTATATAAGACTGGACATATTGATTATTACTACTTTCTTTCAACAAAGCTTAAATTTTCAATTTGTCTCTCTTTTTATCCATCTTTTTAAGAAATTATTTTAAAGACAGTATAGTAATAATTGATATGACATTAGAAATGGTACACAATTAGAAGGCCAAGGTGACATTTTTTGAAACGTGGTTTTTGTATTACACGTTGCTGTCCTTGACATAATTACTTAGATTGCAGGTATCAGCATACAGTTAGTCAAGATGAAAACTACACATTAACCACTATTTTCAAAAAACTGATGGAGATTTTTAACATAATCACCTCAGCCATCCTTTATGTATACTTATATGTTATTTCCCCTGCCTTTCTTCCCCTGTCTCTTCTTTCTTTCATCTTCATTGTTTAATCCTTAAGTTCCATTTCTTTCTATTTTACTATATATTATACCTTTCAGGTTTTATTACTTCTTTTTGTGTTCTTACACTAGGGAGACATTGCAAAACCACATATTTCCACATGTGGGTCTGATTTATTTCACTTATGAGGATAGCCTCTAGTTGCATCCACTTACCTATGAAGGCTTCAAGCTTGTCTTCATTCATAGCTGAAAAATATTCCATATAAAAATACCACATCTTTTTCATTCATTCCTCAGTTGATGGGCATTTGGGTTTCTTCCAAGATTTGGCTATGACACATTGTGCTGTTATAAATATGGGTGCATATATATCAGTGTGGTACAATCTTTGCAAATGTTTTGGGAAAATACCCAGGAGAATAGCTGGATAGAATGGGATTTCCAATCCTTGTTTTTTAAGGAGTCTTCACACTGATTTCCAAAGTGGTAGTACTAGTCTACATTCCCACCAGCAGTGGAGAAGGGTTCCATTTTCCATGCAGCCACTCCAGCATTTGTTAATAATTGATTTCTTTATGACAGCCATTCTTTCTGGAGTAAGATGGTATCTCAATCTTTTAATTGCATTTCATGAATGGCTAGTGATGTGGAGCATTTTTTCATGTATTTATTTGCCTCTTGTATTTCTTTCTCTGTGGAGTGTGTATTCATCTCAGATGCCCATTATTGGATTGGGTCTTTATATTTATTTATTTATTTATTTATTTATTTATTTATTTATTTATTGATGGAACCAGGGATTGAACTCAGGTCCTTGGGCTGGCCAGGAAAGCACTTATTTTACTGAGCTATCTCCACAGCCTGGGCCTTTAAATTTTGGGGCCCCAATTTTTTTTAGTTCTTTACATATTCTAGACAGCAAACCTTTGTCTGAAGGGTAAGTGGTTAATATTTTCTTGAAGTTTGTGGGTTGTCTTTTTACTGTGTTGGTGATTTCTTTTGATGTACAGAAACTTATCAAAAAGAGGAGGTCCCAAGTGCAGATTTTCTTCAATGTGTCCTATGCAGTTAGTTTTCTGTTCACAAACTATCTGCCTCCCCTTATGTCTTCAAGATGTCCACCTGATTTCTCTTCCAGGAAATTTAGTGTTTTGTTGTAATGTTTAGATCTTTAATGTATTTTGAGTTTAGTTCAGGGCATGGTGATAGACCTGCGAGTAGTTTTAGTTTGTGGCAGGTGGAGAGCATTTTTCCGTACCATATCTTTCTTCCAATAAACATGTTTGGCCCCTTTATCAAAGATAAGACAGCTGTGTGTTTGTAGTTGTATCTGCATCTTCTATTCTGTTACACAGATCATCTATTTTTTTCATCAGTACAATGCTTATTTTATTACAGTGGATTTGTAGCATAATTTTAAGTCAGGGATTATAATGCCTCCTACCTTGCCTTTTTTACCCAATATTGCCTTTGGTATTCTAGGTCTTTTCTGGTTCCAAATAAATTTTAAGTATGATTTCTCTAGATCTGTGAGGTATGTTGTTGATATTTTGATAGGGATTGCATTGAACCTGTACAAAAATTTTGAGAGTATGGCCATTTCACAATGTTGATTCTTACTATCCAGGAGCAAGAAATATCTTTCTATTTTTTGAAGTCCTATTCAATCACTTTTTTAGGAGTACTGTAATTTTCCTTGAAAAGATCTTTTCCTTCTTTAGTTAGATTAATTATTATGTATTTCATTTTTTTGTGGTGCTATTGTGAAGATTATTGTTTCTCTAATTTCTCTCTCAGAGTGTTTGTTATCTATGTAGAGGAATGCTATTGGCCTTTGGGAATTGATGTTATAAGCTGATATGCTACTAAATTTGTTTATTAATTCTAGTAGTTTCTTGGTAGAGTATTTTGGGTCTTCCAAGTAAAGTATCATATCATCTGAAAATAACAATAGTTTAACTTCTTCTTTACCTATTCTTATTCCTTTTATTTCTCTCTTATCTAATGGCTCTAGCTAATGATTCCAGAACTATATTGAATAGGTATGGTGATAAAGGACATCCTTGTCTTGTACCTGATCTGAGAGTAAAATATTTCAGTTTTTCCCATTTAGATTTACTTTACCAGTTAGATTGTAATTTTCTGTAGGGCTTTGATCATTAATAAGTGTAGGAATTTGTCAAAAGCTTTTACTACCTCAATTGAGAATATCATGTGATTTTTGGTTTTTGCTCTATTGATATAGTGTAATACATCTATAGATTTGCATGTATTGAACCATCCTTGCATCCCTAGGATGAATCCTACCTGGTCATGGCATATAATCTTCTTGATTATATGCTGTATTCTATTTGGTAGGATTTTTGCATCTATTTCCATTATAGAGCTTGGCCAGTAGTTCTCTTTTTTGGTTGAATTTTTCTCTGGTTTTGATACCAGTATCATACTTGCCTCTAGGAATATTTTGGGAGTATTGATTCTTTTTCAATTTTATTGAAGGGTTTGATTAGTATTGGGTGTAAATCTCTAAATTTCTTGTACAGTTTATGTGTGCATCCATCAGGACCTGGTTTTCTTTGTTAGTAAATTTTTTTATTACATTTTCAATTTTGTTAGCTGATATTGGGTTATTCACAGTTTTTATAGCTTCTTGATTCAGTTTGGTAATTTATGCCTAATTAGGAATCTTTCGATGTCTTCTGTGTCTTTGATTCTGTGAGAGTAAAGATTTTTCAAATTATATATTGATGATCTTCTGAACTTCCACAAGATTTGCAGTAATTTGGTGCTTTTCAAACCTTATTAATTGAATCTAAGTTGTTTATTTCCTCTTTGTGACAAGATTAGCTAGGGTGTTATCAATTTATTTAATCTTTCAAAGAACCAGAATTTTGTTTTTCTTTTGGTGGAACTGGGGATTGAACTCAGGGCCTTGTGTTTGCCACGAAAGTGTCTATTCTACTTAGCCATCTCTCTGGCTTCTAGAACCAGCTTTTTGATTATTAATTCTTTGTATTGTTTCCTTCATTTCAATTGCATTAATTTCTGCTCTAACCTTTATAATTTTCTCCTGTCTTTGGGGTTTCAGCTTGGTGTGCTCTTCTTTTTCTAGAAGCTTGAGGTGCAGAATTACAGTATTTATTTGTTCTTATTCTGCTTTCCTTATGTATGAGTTCACTGCTATAAATTTCCCCTTGAGCTCTGCTTTCATTACATCCTACAAATTCTGGTAAATTGTGCTTGAATTTTCATTGAATTGTAGATACTGTTTAATTTCTTGTTTAATTTCATCAGTAATTCATTGGTTGTTGAAGAGGATGTTATTTAATTTCTATATGTTTATGGGGTTTCTGTGGTTTCTTTTGTCATTTATTTCCAGTTTCATTGCACTGTAGTCAGATAATATGCATGGGATAATTTCTGTTTTCTTGCATATACTTAAGCTTGAACTATGGACTAGTGTGTGGTCTATTTTACAAAATGTTTCATATGCTACTGAAAAGAATGTGTGATCAGACGTTGTTGGATGGAACACTCTATGTGTCTACTAAGACCATTTGTTCAAAGATCTGGTTCAGTTCTGCTACCACTTTGCTAAGTGTTTTGTCTTCCTGACCTATCTTTTTGGGATAAGGGGTTGTTAAGGTCCCCTGTGAAGACTGTGGTATTGGATATTAGATTTTTCATTCCCATTAAAATTTGTCTTCTATAGTTGGGTGCTCCTGTATTTATTACATACATATTTAGGAGCTAACTCTTCCTTTTGAAATTTTCCCTTAACAACCGTGTAATGGCCTTCTTTATCACATTTGATGACTCTTGGTTTGAAGTTCAGATTGTCTGTGAACAGATTTGCTACCTCTGTTTTTTTCTTAGGTCCTGATTCATGTAATATTATTTACCATTCTTTGACTTTCCGCTTATGAATTTCTTAATGAGGTAATGTGTTTCTTCTATAGAGCATATTATTGAATTTTGTTTCTTAATACACTCTGCTAATCTATTTCTTTTAATTTGTGAATTGAGCCCATTTACATTAATGGTTATAATTGATATCTATTGACTTGTGTTCATCATAGTATTTTCCTGCCATTAGTTACCACTTTTCTCCTGTTTTTATTTATTTGCCATATTTGGTGGGTTCTTTCCATTCTCTTTCTTGGAGTTGTGGTCATTTTGATCCCATTTTACAATACCTTTTAATACTCTGTATAGGTTTGGCTTGGTCATCATGAAATTCTTTAGTTGTTCTTTGTCATGGAAGTGTTTCACTTCTCCATTAAACTTGAAAGAGAGTTTTTCAAGGTATATCAGTCTGGGATAAAATTTGTTTTCTTGTATGACTTGAAATACTTTGCTTCATGCTGTTCTTAACTTGATGGCTTTTGACGAGAAATCTGCTGTTTTCCTTCTGATGGGTTTTCTTTCAAATATGTTTCTTCTCTCTAGCAATATTTAGTATTTTGTTCTTGTGTGTAAATTTCTGAGATCTTAATTATATTTTTGGGTATGGTTTTACTTGTATTGATATTATTGGAAGTTATATTTGCCTTGATTACCTTAATGTCAGATTGTTTCTCCATATTTAGGAAAGTTTCTGCTATTACTTCTTCCCATATTCTTTTTATATCACTTGTATTGACTCATTCTTTCTCATTGATGCTTATTGTTCTTATGTTTTTCATCTTTGCATCATCTTGCCACTGTTTTTTCTTTTTCTTTTTTGTTTTTGGATTTAACTCAGGCCCTTCATTCTACTGAGACATGTCCCCAGCCCCCTGTTTGCTCATTATTTCCTGGATCTTGGTTGTTTTAAAGAAATTTTTCCTACCTTTTCACTAGGTGAAACAGTATCTTCAAGGTGTGAAAGTCTATCTTCACTTTCATTCAGATGGTTTTGTCAACTTTTAATTTAGTTTTTAATGTCCTGAATATCTCTTTGAATCTGTTTCATGTATTCCATTTCTTTTCTATATTGCTCATTCAAGGCTCCCATCATTTTACTATTCTCCATTATTTTTATCAGTATCTTCTTTAGAAATACTTAGCAATTCTTTCATTACAGTTGTTTCTTATCTTTTTCTTTTTTCTTTTTAACTTGGGAGATTATTTTTGATCTGATTACCTCTGAAGCCTTCTTCAGTTGTTTCTTTACTTCAGATGCTATTATTTCAGAGATTTCAAGAGTGTTACAATTTCTTCTATGCTAGTGTCTGCTACATTTGTTGTATGTAATCTCAAGGCCTGAGATTGCATTTTATTCCTTGTCTTTGTCATTTTATGTTTCAGAGAGATCTCTTTATTTTGATTTTTGTGACACTTATTTGTGAAAGTTTGATAGTAGTTAGCTGTATCACTGCCATCAGAGCTTCTCTGTAAAGGTTCTGTTCTTTAGACCTCTCTTCTGAGTCACAAATTCTTGTTCTGTGTGTGTTCCAAGACTTTGCCCTCTCTACTTATTGAGAGTTAGTTATTGGTTTCTGTTTTGCACTGTTCTCTGTCCTTCAGTATAGGGCTTTGGTGAGTTTATTACCCAAATGCCTCCTGATAGTATTACTGAAGAGAAAACTGGTGGCTAAGGCAGACATGGTTTTCTATTTACAGCAATACAATTAGCAACACTAATAATGAGTTGTGAAATTTACCAACTGACAAACTTTTGTAACTAATGCGTTTGTAGTTTAGACCATAAGAGCAAATATTATGGCTGTATAGCTAAACAGATATTTAATTGGGAATTAGTTTTAAAATTGTTTCCCTATATTTTATCTGCTCACTTTCCCTTGGTGTATCTGGAGTCTTTCAAGCAGACTAGTTCACTCCATTTACCTGTTACCACCTGTCTTGAGAGAATGGTCCTGTAGATCTGGGTATTTCTCTGTCTCCCACTGTGCCTACCAGTATGCCTCGGCTCACCAGGTCAGGATCTACCAAACTAGAACTCAATCAGCTGGGCTTGGCTTCTGTCTGGCTATTATGCTTAGCTTGTTCTTGCTATGGACCCTGGGGGTGAGCTTGCTATGCCCCTCTGGCTAGATGTTATGCTCTTAGTTTAGCTCACTGGCTTTCTCCACTGAAATTCCACTACCTGGTCCCAAACCAGTCCTCTCCACTCTATAGTCTTCATTTAAATGGCTGTCTGTGATAAACTACAGAAATAATTTCATACAATGAATTTGGTAGCATCTGTGTGTTTGATATCTACCTGTGTCATGCTATTGCCTTCTGCTTCTTAAGGTCACCTCTGCACATTTTTCTCAATTTGGCTTTCTCCCATAGCTTTCATTACAACCAGGTCATAAGGGATCAAAAGTTATCCAATAGCTTGAATCTTCACATGAATTTGCAGGGTTTTCCAAACAAAGTAAGAATAAATGAGTGCTTTGAACAATATAACTTTATTGTCTCATAATCATAAAAGTTAGAAGTTCAACATCACAGTACTTTTTGGGGAAAATTCTTCACGAAGTTACTAAGAAAATATTTATTTCTAGCTAGTATCTGGCAATTATCTATATTGGGGCATCATAATTCTAGTCTTTATCTGATTTTCTGGCATCCTAGGGACAGCTATTTCTAACAGATAATATAGATGATTAGTCAAAACTATCACAAGATACAAGGAGAGGCATTATATATGATTAAAAGCTCAATTCAGAGACTGTGAAGGTAGCTCAGCAGTCCTGAGTTCAATCCCCAGTACTGCATGTCATGCTAGCCCCAGAACAGAGGGCTACAGTGCTGGCCTGGGTATGGTGGTGCATGTCTGTAATCCCAGAACTGAGGAGGCTGAGGTAGGAGGATCACTATAAGTCTGAACAGTGTAGCAAGACCCTGTAACAAATAAATAAATAAATAAAATAAAAATAAAAAATAAATAAAAGTTCAATTCATCAGGAAGTTATATGTGAATTATATGAATGTATCTCATCACAGTGCACCCAAATATGTAGAATATATTTATGAATTTATAAGGGAAAAATAGCAGTAGAACACTAGCATGAGATGTCAATACCTCACTTTCAAAAACAGATTGAACATTCAGACAAGTCAAAGAATAAAACTATAGATTTGAAAAACATTACAAAACAATTTTTCCAGAATTTATTATATATTTTGCACAGAATTAATTAAAAGCAGTTTGAAGATTCTAAAAACAAAAGACACAATAAATATTTAAGGGGTTGGCCAAATAGCTCAGTGGATTAAAGTGCCTGCAAGCAGGCACAGGGGCCCGGGGTTCAATTCCTGGGGCCTGCCATGCCGGCCCACCCCCAGGGTATGCTGACATGACAATTGAGATGGGGCATGGTTGTGCACGCCTGTAATTCCAGGTTTTGGGGGGCTGTAAATAGATGATCACTATGAGTCTGATTTAGTACTGAGAACCTGAACACCCTGTAGACCCTTCCCTAAAATACAAAAAAGAACCAATAAATAAATATTTAAAGAGATGAAATGCTGATAATTCTGATATTTTCATTATACATTATAAATATATGACTCAATTTAACACACTATATCTCAGACAGATAACCAATTATGTGCAAAAATTGAAAATGTGAATAAGAGAATAAAATTATTTTATTTTAAAAAATGTGACACTGGAAACTTAGTTCTCTTTCTCCTTTTGCAAGAATGTGGGTGAAAAAGCTGAGAAGCCAGACAGTAAAGAGAAGAAAACGTGAAGCCAGGAAGGATTCTGCCAGTGGCACTGGTAAAAAGGTTAAGGTGGGGCTGGGGAGATAGCTCAGTAGAATAAGTGTTTGCATGGCAAGTGCAAGAGCCTGAGTTCATTCCCCAGTTCCACGCCCCTCCCCCCCAAGAAAAGGTAAGTTGAAGGCAAAAAAAGTCCAAGAAGGGGTAGCCCCACTGCAGCTGAAGTTCTGTCCTGGTTAGAGGAATTGGTAGATATTCCCAATCTGCTATGTATTCTAGAAAGGTTTTGTATAAGAGAAAGTACACAGTTGCTAAATCAAAGATTGAGAAGAAAAATCACAAAACTGGTTGATGGGCACAAGAATGGAGGTACCTGAGTGGTTAAGCTTTGAAAAAATGCCTAGATACTACCCTACTGAAGATGTGCCCCAAAAGCTCTTTTTTCCCCCCATAATTTTATTGAGAAACAAAGAGCAATGAGACAGTTTCAAACCAAATTGG
>NDGM011126484.1:0-15569 GCA_002564305.1 Octomys mimax
TACTGGAAGGCTGCTCTGCGGCTCAGGAGCCTGTCACCAGTTTCTCCCATTCCAAACCAACCTGCCTGGATATCTTTGTGCCGAAGAACATTTCCTTAGCCAGAATACTCCCTCAGGTTGATTTTTAAGAAGCTGGGGCTGGCAGCTTAGCAGAGCAGTCTGAGGGCAGTGCTGCTGAGCCTCCCAAGGTGCTTGGCCCTCACTCTGTGGCAGCATGACATGCACAGGGCACTGCAAGGCAGGGCCTGGGAGTGCTGCTCCCAGGAGGTGGGTTCAAGCCAGACCCATGCTGCTCACAGGGCACAGAGTGGTGGGGACATCCATGTTGTGGGGCATGAGTGCAGTCTGCTCCTGTGGCTCAGGAGAGCCGCTCCAGAAGTCCAAACCTCTGCACAGACAGTCAGCTGAAGCTGGAAAGGGAATCTTCATAAGGGAGCGAGCCCCAGAGCCAGAGACATGCTATCAGGGGCACAGAAGGACCAAAGGAGAGTTCTGTCCTGCACAGGGCTGCATGTATTTATTTGGTTGTCCGCTCAGCAGACAGAGGGCAGTCATCGATGTCCTTGTGTCCAGTTTTGCGCTGGGCACTAGGGTGGCAGAGACAAGTCCGCTGTGGGCGCCGCTCTACAACAGCATCATGACCCTGAAGGCGGGAACCCTGGGAACAGCACAGGGAGGAACCCCGGCCACCCAGAGGGGCTGAAGAAAGCATTCAAGGGAACCAAAGAGGAAGAAGAAAGGGAAAGGCTGTGGGACCAGGAAGGCATGATGGCTTTCAGGCCAGTGGGGTGGCTTCATGATGGGGGAAGGCCGAGGAGGAGTCGGCTGTTAGGAGACAGCAGGAAGAAAGGCATGAGTCAGGGCCTCCTGCCCAGAGGCCCAGCCTGTGCAGAGCTTTCTGCAGTGATGGTCGTGCCTCTGTCTGCACTGTCTAATACAACAGCAGCCAACACCTCGACAGGTGGTCAGCGGGCCTGGGAAGTGGGCTTCTTCACTATGATGCATTTGAATTAGACTTAAACAGCCACCCTATTGGGCCATATGGGTCCACAGGCTCTTGGGTCTGGGAGCTGGTAAGGGGAAGAAAAGATGGTGGGATCTGGCCTGGGTCACCTGGTGCTGCTCCAATGGCCACGTGATGCACCAAAGTTCAGATCCCTTTCTGGGGCAAAAGGGCAGGGTGCTTGGAGAGGCTGATGGTGGAGGCAGAGCTGTGGGGTCGGCTGTGGAGGCAGAAGGGGCAGTAAGACTAGATCAGCACCACTGGGCACCTGCATCTGCCCATCTGGAGGCAGGCAGGCAGGGTGAGGGCAGGTGTAATGCCCCCAGGAGGAGTGTCACCTGGGACATCACTGGCAAAGTGCCAGATACTGGGCTCCCAAAGATCTCCCTTGCCCAGATTCCCAAGGCCTCCCAGACCAGCCCTGCAGTTGACCCTCCCAGCCAGCCTCATCCTGTCCCCACAGCTGCACAGTGGGGCACCCACAGGTACCTGGTGCCCTAATCATCCCAAGGCAGTGTAAAGAGGGTCCCTGTGCCAGCTGTTGCTTTGCTGAGGGACCACCCCTCTGAGCATCTCCAGTGTCTGCATGGTGGAGGGGTATGTGCAGGCAGGAATAGCTGTGCTGGACTGACAGAGCTGTGCACAGCTGGTGCATTGGGCTGGGGGTCCAGGGTAAGTGTGCTTTCCTGGGCCCAGAGAAGCCCACTCCCCAGCTGGACCCTTAGCCATGATGTATAAGCCCTGGTACTGCTTTGGCCCAGGTCCTGATAGAAACTAGAGACCAAGTGGCACAGGGCTGCCATTGCTACAACCACCGCCTGCCTGGCTTCCCTCTGAGGAAGGGAAGTATCTCACTTGCTCAAGAACACAGGCTGCCCTGGCTCCTGACCCCTGCCCCAGTAAGGCCCTGTGGGTGTGGCCAGGTAAGCTCCCCACTCCACAGCCAGGGGCACAGGGAGACCACACAGGCCCAACCAGGAAGACTTGCAAGAAGCTGTGCAACGCCAAGGCCAAGTTTCTAGGCTGCCTACCTCTGGGCACCCCTCCTAGTAGCTGCTTTATTCGCTGTCTTATGAGAGCTTTCCAGGGTACACGAGGCACCATCATCTCTGGTTTGTGGCAGAGGAAACTAGGGGCTGGGAGGGGAAAGAAGCCTTGCTCCCAAGCTCGTGCTGGCTCTCCAGCCCCACATGCAGACCCAGGCATGGCACGAAGAGCACATGCCCATGACCACAGCCACAGGCCAGCTCGCAGGAGCAGCATGGATATGGGTTCCTAAGCACCTCCATCCCACCTCCCTGTGTGACTGGCTGCCCAGCTCCACACCTGTCAAATGGGAACAAAATTCCAGCTGCACAGCCCTTGCACACTGCAGCTGGCTGCCACAAGCAAGGGCTCTGAGCTTTCACTGCTACTAAAAATGCACAGAATGCTGGAAACCCTAGAGGGGCCTCAGTTCTCCACTTGTGGTTCTTCAGCCTGGCCTCTCATCTCTGACCTACCCAGGAGAGTGATGGAATGGGCTCTGAGACACAAGATAAGTGACAGGACAGGAGCTCATAGCATGCAACGGACGCCCAGTCCAGGACAGCACCCAGTCTGCTCTTGTTCCTCAGTGCTGGGGTGGGAGACCCAAGCTCTCTGGCATTTCCAGAGCTGCTGGGCGCCAGGGTGGGGGCTGGGACTGGCACCGATCACAGCTCCACAACCAATTGCTCACTAATCCACCCTCCACATCTGCTTCTGAATGACTTAATTAGCCTGGAAGAGCTGCTGGCAGGCTGCCAGGGAAAGCTGGGGAGGGGCCCACAGAGCCCCTGACAGGGGACCCCCCACACTGTGGGGTGGACCTCGTAAGACAGGGGACTCTCCCCTCTGAGGAATGTGACCCTCCCTCATGGCAGCAACCTGCCCCACCGTGGGTCTACCAAGTTGGGACCCTTAGACAGATGAGAAAACTGAGGCTCCAGATCAGATTCCCAGACTTGAAAGAGGAAGTGGGTGCCAGCTGGGGTGGACAGCTCAGCTCTCCAAGACACCAAGGGAAAATCCAGGTGGCTATCTTCCCAGGGGAGAAGTTGAAGCAGCGGCCACTTACAAAGCTGCCAAAGGGACTGCAGGTAGACCTCAGAAGGCCCTCAGCTGGGCCCAGCTGCAAGCCCAGCCCTGGAAGGAGAGAGCTGGAGCCATGAGGACACATCCAGGGCAGGTGTCTGTCCACCTGGAGACCTTCAGAACACATGCCCAGTGCCCAGTGCCCCTGTCCTTCAGGGTACCTGGCCAGAGCCAGTTCACTGAAAGGATGGGGTCCAAGACAACTCTCTCCACCACCCCAGGGGTGCTCTGGCCTGGAGAAGGCCCAGGGCGTGGGACCTGGCAGTCAGGGTGGGGCTTAGGCAGTGCCAGGTGTGGCTGCTGGTCATCAGGCCCTTTCTGACTCTTCTCCATCAGCTGCCAAGCTGGCTGAGGGCCAGGACCTGGGGGAAGATGGGTGTGGGCTGCTGTGTGTGTGCATCATGCAGAGGGACACAGAACACCCAGAGAGCAGGAGCCCTGCCCTCTCTCCACCACAAGAAGCATCCTGAGCCCCCTCGCATGGTTGCCCCTCCTGCTTGCCTCATACCGTCCCACCCAAGCCTCTCCCTAGCTCCATCCAGAGGATGAGTTCTCCCACCCTCCTCTCAGCACCCCTGAACCCAGGCCACCAGCAGCACTCCTAAGGGCTGCTGCCAAGTCCTTGCCACTGCTCTGCTGCCCCGCACCATACATACCGCACACCCCCACACATGCACTCACATGTCTATGTACATGCATACATACAACTGCGCACACATACATACAAACCCATTTGCACATATATCCATACATGTATATGTATACACATAAATACATATGTATACATGCATTCACACATATACCTAATACATACATGCACACATAAGCATACATCTAAACACACACATACCACCAGCTGCCAAGGGGTCTTTCCAGAATTCAAATCTGACCAGGCTTCCTCCTCCACCCCAACCTGCCACCACCACCCTACCCTCCTGCTCACTCTCATGGGAGCCCCAGGCACTAAGCCACTGAAAACACAGGTTGTCATCTATAATCCCAGCATTCTGCAAGCCCCAGGTAGTTTAGATGCAAGTTCTAGCCCAGCTTGGACAATGTAGCACCTTAGTGTAGCACCAATGTCACAAAATAAAAAGCAGAAAGGTCTGGGGGGAGGCTCTGGGTTTGATCCCAGTACTGCAAAACAACAACAACAGCAACCAGAGTTTCTGGAGCCCGCCAGACCTGGGTCTGAGTCCTGGGTGGGCTGTCTGCTCTGTGCCTCTCCCAGTCCTTTCCTGACTTGGGAATCAAGCTTGGAGGCCTGTGGCGTTCAGGACTTCACAAGGCCATAGGTGGCTCAGTGTGGGCCCTGTGCTCTGGCTTTGCCAGCCCAGTCCCCTGTGCCTTTGCCCTCAGGGGGACCACAAACTGCTGGACCCTCCCTAGGGCCCTCCCCTGTCCTCTGTCTGCCTGGGAGCACACATGATTAGGGCCTGTGACAGATGTAGGTGTGCCTGCTGAGTGAATGACGTGGGACTCCCTGCAGGTGGACAGGTTGTCACATGAAGAAGCACACACCAACACATTCCATACACACAGAGGCACCTGCACCACACAGCCACACTGCACACGCACATGGAGCACCCTGTGGGCCAGCTGTGGCCTGAGTAGACTGAGTGGGGAGGGAGCCCAGGGTAGTTCCATCTTCCTGGAGGAGCGGTCCTGAGCCTAAGCAGCAAGGGCAGGACCAGGACCGGGTGTTTGAGGCTCCAGAAGTCACAGGTCCTGCCCAGCACACAGCAGTGCAGGCCTTCAGGGGGCAACTGGGAGGCCTGAGGCCAGCACACCAGCAGGGTGGCCTGCAGGGGCGGGGAGTCTGGCTGCCAGCTGGCAGATAGGGAGTGCCTAGGCCTGGCAGTGCCGCCAAACACCCACTTGCACCAGCCGTTTGTTTCCAGGCCCTGCCCACGAGCTCGCGGGCATGCTGGGCCCAGGCGGCCCTGGGCTATCGTGCCAGAAAGAACAGGCCATGGAGGGAGGCCTAGAAAATGTGGGGAACAGCAGGGCCAGCCTCTTCCTCCATCCCCCAGGTGGGGACAGGTGGTTGGAGCAGGACCACCCCAGCAGTGTGGTCTGGGACGAGTTGCAGGCCTTTTGCCATCTCTTCTGCATCATAGCAGTCCAGAGCCAACCCTCCATGCTGACACCAAGCACTGGGAAGCCTGGCCACCCCCCACCCAAGAGAGGCAGGGAGTGGAGGGCTGTGGCCACGAGAGGGCGCCCGAGTTTCACCTTGCAGGGAGCCAGACTGCGGGGGAGGCTGGGGTTGGAGGGTACTGGCCAGGGCTGAATCTTGGAGGTGGGTGCCGACCACCTGTGCCTCACTCCTGGAGGCCCATCGTCCTGCTTCACGTCTCTTCCTCTGACAGCAGCACCACCGCCTGGCTTCAGGGAGTGCCTGCCCAATAAACACACAGGAGTGAATGAACCGGACGAGGTGACAGCATCCTTAGGTATTTTACAGGAAAGAAAAGTTGTCCAGAAAGATTCAGGGATTTGCCCAGGTCACCCCGCTGGCAGACTTGGGGTAGGTTAGTCCCCTCACTTCTGGCTTCCAGCCAGCTTCAAAAAAGGCACCAGAATGGACCCATGAGGATTTCTGGGACTCCAGCACTCAGAGCAGGGCCAACACCCTGGTCCGGACCCATCCGAGGACCCACCCACCTCAGGCACCAGGCCCCATTCTGGAAAGCACCAAGAAATAATAATAATTGATACAAAGGAATCATAAAGCAGGTGTGGGAGCACATACCTGTCACCTCAGCCCTCTGAGAGGCTGAGGCAGGAGGTTCCCAAGTTGGAGCCCAGCCTGGGCAATTTAGCAACTGAGCAAGGACCTGCCTCAAAATAAAAAGTAGAAGAAAGGGCTGGAGACATAGGTCAGTGCAAATTGATGCCCAGTACAAAGCAATGGGCTCCCCCGGGCTCCTGGGCTGTGCCTGATGCGCTAGCATTCCCCATACCTATGATGTGCCATTGCCCCCGGATTCATGAAGAAAGCACAGGGGAGAATTCACCAGAGGCCACAAAGTGTCCAGTCAGCCCCCTCCAGCTCTCCCTGGGTATCTCTGGAAACCTGCTCTCTAGGAAGCACCTGGCTGCCTCTCCCACTGCCCCACCCCCCACATTGGCTCCTCCTGCTTGGCTGGGGAAGCAGTGGTGACTTAGGTGGCTTAGCCTCAGCCCAGTGTGGGGCCCTCACCTCTGAGGGAGATGGTCAAGGCACAGAGGACTGCTGAGAGCAGCAATGGCCCCAAAAGGCCCTGTGGATATAGTCCTCATCAGTACCCAACCCCATCTCCATGCCCTATTCTGAGTCCTGATGTCTGAACCAGGATGGCCCGTCAGTCTTGACCTGGGACCTGCCTCCCCAAGTAGGGTGGGAACCCTTGGCCCTCAGCATGACCCTTCACTGCCCTCCACACCATTCAGCTGTGCCTGCCTGCCTGCCTCGCTCCCTTCGCCCCTGCCTGCCCCTCAAGTGGAGGAGCAGCCTAAGCCTTCGACCAGTGCTTCCTGCCCCTCGACTGCACAGTCCTCCTGTGAGGCCCCAGGTCTCTCATCCCCAGCTGTGCTCCCTATTCCTGCACACTACCCAGGCATGGCCCCCATGCCACAGGTGGGAGCTGTCCCAGCTGGGGCTCCTGGGTCCACTTCCCACCCCACATGACCCTCCAGACCCAGACTCTTCTCATCAATAAAACACCCTCCTCTTGGGCCAACTGTGAAGCGCCCACCCCGCCTCTGCTTAGCTGCAGCCAGCCCCCCAGGCTCCCCAAGGGTCATTCTTGCCTCCCACTTCACCAGCCCCCTCATCAGCCACTGCCTCTGCAGTGCACTGCAGGAGTGACTGAGCCATCATGCTAAGCCCAGAGAGCCCTTCCCCATCTCACCCAGCCATGTCCTGGCCCCAGCGGTACCCCATGAGGTGGCGCTGCTATTATCCCCATTTGCAGGAGGAATACTGATGCACAGAGGCTGATCACCTTGCTCAGAGAGCTAAGCTTTTGGTCATGTCCCCTGTCCTGCACACCCCGCCCCTTGTCCGGCACACCCTGCTGAGCCTCAGACCTGCCCGCACCAAAACGGGCTCCCTGGATCTACCTAGATTTATTCCTGGCCAGGCAGCCGGAGTGAGCTGATGCAGAGGGGCTGAGCCCTGAGGAGTCCCACTGCCACCACAGTGCTCAGCACAGCTCTATGAAGTGCTCAGGGGTGGATGCAGCCAGCTTCCAGTGATCACATTCAGCCTTCCTGAGCTCCATCCCTAAGACAGAGCAGAGGGGGAGTCCAGGCTCGGGGTGCTGCAACACAGCCCTAAGTGTGCCTTCCAGCATGCTTGCCCTTCTGCACTTACCAATCACAGCAGCATTGATTTATAATCCTCCTTGCCTGGCATAAATGTGTTCATTTTCAAAACCCAAAATAATTCTGCAGGATCTTCCAAGCTCCAAGAGTTTGGAAGATCCCCACCGGGTCAATTAGGGTGAATGAGCACCAACCTCACACCAGCAAGGACTTCAGAATGTCAAGAAGGGGTTGGCTGAGGGGAGAGCTGGCCTTGAGGAGGGGGCATGCCTGCTGCGGGTGGAGGGACAGGGCCTTGGCTGCCCTGGCTGTGTGATTCTGCTGCACCTGGGCCCTATTCTGAGCTCAGAGTGCTTCAGCTGAAGACATATATTATTCCCAGGTAAACGTGGTCCTTGGGTAGGGACTAAAGATCGTCACCCCTTCAGCAGAGAGCCCAAGACTTGTAACACTGGTCGCAGAAGGAGAAGGGAAAGTCTGCTGGCACTGGCTGTCACACTCCCACTGAGGCAGCTCAGGCGTTCTGCTTGGACAGAGGAGAAGGTGGGGCCTGTGTTGTGTCTCAGCCTCCTCACTACACTGACTAGTCCCTACTTCCAGGCATGGTTAGCACCTTCCCCACTCTCCAGGTCTTGGTTCGCACACACCATGTGGCCTGGGACTGGCTTCCCGGGACTGGCCTCACCCCCCACCCTGCTCAGGGTGGCACACTCCCACCTGGGCCTTGCCTGCTCCCTCAGTGCCCTGCCACCTGGCAGAGAACAAGGCTCTGGAAGCCAAGACCAGCTCTGCACTTGCAGCTATACTATAAGGAGCGGGCCTTGGTTCACCTGTCTATAAAATGAGGGTGATAAGGATGGCAGCTGCCCTTGGTGGCTAAGGAAGATAACTCATCAAGCACAGGCACAGTGCCAGCATTGGAGCAAGTTCTCAGTCAAGTCCAGGTAGTTTAGATCGCCATAATCTATTCATGAGATAGGATCTATCAGCCCCATTCTGCAATAAATAAATTGCACCTCAGAGGCTTAGCAGTTTGTCCAAGGTCACAGAGCTAGGGAATAGCAGCAGCAGGAACTGGGGCTCAGATCTCATCTGCAAGGCGCCAAAGGGTTTGGTGGGGGGAGGAAGTCAGGCCAGGGCCCCAAGAGCAAGGGAAGGAAGGGCAGGGAAGGAGGAGATGGTTACTGTAGGCAGAGGTGAGAAGGGAGACAGTCAGCTGCCTCCGGGAGAAAGCCAGGGCCCACAGGGTCAGCTGGAGCCGTGCCGGCAGGTGGTGAGCAGCCTTCCCTTCCCTGTGTTCGCAGTAACCTTGCCTCTCCACCGGGTGGCCACTGGCATGCTAATGAGATGCTACAGGCAGGGTGGGGGCAGCACTCCCACATGACAGCACTCTGCAGCGCCTCCTGCCATTTGAGCCAGAGCCAAGATTCTACATCTCCACCCTGGTGGCCAGCAGTGTCTGCCAGAGTCTCTGTTGGGGTCTCAGGGTTAGGAGGTAAATATCAGCCCTTAGTAGCCAACAGCCCTAGATGACCTCCCACCAACCCAGAAGAGCTAGGCTCTTGCAGGGTGAGGTCACTGGTGGCTGCCAGGCCCCCTGAACCATTGCAAGCCCTGCCCACCCCTCCCACAGCACAGCAGCTGGGAATTCCGTGGGCATGACAACTGAGCCGGCAACCTGGCCTGGCAGCGTCCATCCGCGTCCAGTTGCACTCTAACAGCAAGCTGCCCATACGCCTTGGGTACATCAGCTTCTCCCTGCCAGGAGAGGCAGTGGGTGGCAAGCTGGAAAGACCCTCCAACCCAGAGACACTTGGGATCTGCATTCACAGAGGCTGAAGCTTGGCAAGAAGCTCGGGCTCTGGCTTCCTAACACAGGTCTGCAGCAGGCCTGTCAGGATGGCCCCAGGGAACATGTGGAAATGTGAGCATACCCCAAACCTTATAGAGCAGAGGCCTGGGCACCTGGGCAACTGCAGAGACAGCAAGTAGGTGTGAGGATTGTGCCTTGAAAGGGCTTCCTGCTGCGCCTGCTCTCCAGTGACATCTGAGCTCTCTGATATTTGTGGCTCCATCTCCTGGGCCTCCTCACAACACTTGCCCATGTGCATGAAGTCCCATCAGCAAATCCTGCACTGAAGTCTCTGCTGGCTTCTAAGTCCTCCTCCCGGAGAGGCTGCGGCTGTGCCATCCCAGTCTCCCCCGAAAGAATCTGGCTCTCTCCCTCTTTTTGGTTTTTTAGGACTGAGGATTGCACTCAGGGCCTTCTTGTTGTGCTACATCTCCACCCATTTTTAAATGTTTCACTCTGAGACAGAGTTTTATTAAATTATTAAATTGACCAGGCAAGGATTGAACTTGCAGTCCCCCAGCCTCAGCCCCCTGCATGCTGGACTTACAGGTGTGCTCCACCCAGATCTCACTCCCATCTTCCTGATGGAGGTAGAACCTGCATTTTGTGAAGCACACTAATCATAGTTGAACAGCTCTTGTGTACCAGCCTGCACAGTCCCCAAGGGTCTCCTGCCCAAGACGGGCACCGGAACAGTTCCTCTATCCTAGTTGATCCCCAGGGGATGCTGCTGCTCTGACCTCTGTCACCCTGGGATGGATGGAAGAGACCGATTTCTGGAATGATAGTTTGTGTTCACTGGGCCCCTGGACCTTGGGCTCCAGGCAGCTGTGGTCTTCCATCCTCTGCTTCTGCCTGGTGCAGAACAGATTCTGGGAAGCCTGGTAGAGGGCCAAGAAGGCCAAAACTAGAACCTGAACCCTAACCTTCCTTGTCCTGGAAATCTGGGACCCCTTTCATATCCAGCATCCCTTTCAGGGGCTCCTCCCCAGCACCAGGTTGCAAAGCAAGCTGGACCTCAGGATTGTTCCACACACTCAGCTGTCCTGTCCATGCTCTCAGCTGAACTCCCACCCCCTTTCCTGCCATGCTGGCAATGGCAATCCATTCCCTACGTGTGTCCTCTGAATTTCAGACTCCCACACCCCGAGGATGGAGCACCTGCATGGTCACCATCCCTCCTGGAAGGCTGCACAAGGGGCTCAGCTTCTTGTCCTTGACCCCACCCTATCCTGGGTCCTGGACAGTGACCAGGAGGCACCGCCCTGAGCTGATCAAAGATCCAGAAGATCAATTCTGCCATGCACCCACATACTCAAATGCATGACCCTGGGACAGTCAAGCTCGTCTTCTGCACCTGTTTCCCCAGCCTTAAAACGACACAATCAGGCTCCATAGAGTCGTTGGCTCTTTTAGCTCTGCCTTCTCCTGCAGGTGTAAACAAGTGTTCATCAGACAAACACCCAGCCCCAGAGTGTGGTGGCACTGGTGCTGGGCCACAGGCACCCCTGGCGGTGCTCAGAGGCAGAAGTGGGGTGGAGCGTCGGCTGCAGAGCAAGCAGTGTCCGGTTCAGAGAGAGACCGCAGTAGGGCCGGGTGGGAACTAAGAAAGGCTCACAGACACACAGCTGGAAGGGTGAGCGGTGCATGCCAAGCGCACAGTTTCATTCAGGTCTTGATGGCATTCACCGATGCCAGCAATGCTGTCCCTCTGTAAAACCCTGGGGTCAGGGCCCAGGACCCAAGTGGGACAGCAGTGCCTACCTTGAGCCAGCAGAGGGCGCAAGGGTGCAGCTGAAGCCACCCAGGTGGGCAGGGCCTCTCTGACTCAGCTTACACAAAACACACCTGCCACAGGGCGTGGCCGCCAAGGCAGCCAGCAGGCTGGACAGTAAGGGCAGAGGCTGTCTACCCAGGCACCCTGTCTCCAGCAGTAAGACAGGACACCACCCTGGCCTGACCCTCTGTCCATTCCATCATAGTTCATAAGCAACAGTAGCTGGAGGGCACCTAGACCTTCCCACCAGAGCCATTAGACCTATTTAACAGATGGGGAAACTGAGGCCCAAAAGGAGAGGCTGGTTCTAGGCTGGAAGGTGAATTTTGGTCTCTGTGCTCAGACTGGCCTCCCTGCACTTCTCTGGTGTAGCCCCCACTGGGCGGGGCCCAGACCCTATGCTGCCCCACTGCTCCTTGGCTGGGGGAGGTAGGGAAATAGCAAATCCGGTGGTGGAGACCCCAACGATGGGGGTGGAGAGAAGAATGGTGGATGCACAGAGAGGGACAGGGAAGTGGAAGGACATGGGAGAGAAAAGGAGAGAAAGGGAGGGGAGAGAGGAGGGGAGGGAGAGGGAGAGAGAGAAAAGAGAGGAGAGAAACATAGGACAAGTTGATGGGCTGGAAAAAGAGATTGACAGAGAGACAGAACGCTGGAGGAGAACTGAGAGGGGAAAGAACCTCCACAGGCAGAGGTAGGAGGTGAAAGACAGAGGAGAGAGACAGGTCCAGAAGGGCGGAAACAGCCTAGAAGAGAGATGGAGACAGATTCAGAAAGAAAGAAAGAAGCTGGGCCTTAACGGAGAGGCCACTGTTCCTAAGGCCAATCTTGTGGCTTCAGCCTGGAAGAGAAGGGGAACCCACTACCCTCTTCTCTCTGCTATGCCCAACCCCATCAGGGTTGCAGCCAGACACCTGCTCGCAGGCATGGCTGTTGAGCCAGCCCCTGGGACACCTAAGGCAGACAGGTGGGTCTCCAGGGACAAGTTGCTAAGTGATGTGGCCCCAGGGCCCAAGCCTGCCTCCTGAACCTCCCCTGGATGGGGTTTGGGCCTCCCCCGAGCCCTGGGGGCCCCAGCTCCCCCTCCTCAACCCTGGCAGGCTCTGCCTGGCATCCTATGGCCCTGTGCTGGGAAGCAAAGTGGAAGCAGAAAGAAGGTACCTTGGAAGTGCCTGCTGTGTGCCAGACCTCCACCTCACAGTGTCCTGACCTGACCCTCAGTGGACGCCTGAGAAACACTGAGCTCCCAGGCCTGGGGACAGAGGCCCATTCAGATTGGAGCCTGCCCTTTACAGGCTGCATACCCAGGCAAGGCACTTTCCCCGAGACTCAGCAAACTCATCCTGAACAAGGATAGCATCTGTTTCCTCAAGCTTGTCCAGTCCAGAAAACAGTAGGCAGGCATGGGGTAGACAGTGGGTGTTGGATTCAGCCTCTGCCCTTGTCTCTCAGTCCGCACAGGATATAGGGGGCAATACTTCCTAGCCCCTCCCTAGTCACCCAGTGGCCCTGGCATGTCTATGCCCCATTGAGACCACCAACCCACAACAGCATCTGGACAGAGGCCTTCCCTAGCAATCAGACAAACATCAGGACAGGGAAACCCACCCATGCTCCAATCTCTGTGTGCTGCTTTAGGACCTCTGGGAAGAGAAGCTCCCCCACCCAAGCCTTTTTAGGCACCTTGGCAAGCTTACTCAGCCCTCATGAAGTCCACAGGGTAGGTAGGACCACGGCCCCCACTTAGAGATGAAGAAGTGGATGCCCTGCAAGTGTCACTAGTTCCCCACACCTGACCCAGCAGCTGGCAGCTCCAACACCCTCTGCTCTTAACCTCCAGACCGCAGGCCTGGAAGCCCCTAGAGAGTCACCACAGGGCATAGCATGAAAGCTGAGAACTGGCTAGGCCTCCACTCCGATGCCCACTAGCTCCTAGTCTAGCTTGGCAGGACCATGAGAGGCCTTGTAGGCCACAGGGCCAGCTCAAGACCAAGCTGGAGCTTAATTTACTGTCTGTGCCACCTTCGGGCTGGGTGTTCCCTGAGGGCCATAAATATCTGGCTGCCACACTGGCCAGGCTCCTGGCAGGCAGCAGGGGCAGCTCTGGGAATCTACAGAGTGTGCCACCCAGACCCAAGCCTCTCTCACTTGCCTGGAGCTTCCCCTTAGGAGAGATTTTAAGGACTGTCCCAGGTAAGGTTCAGTGTCTCTGGATCCTCTGGGGCCCAAGGACCTAGGGCCACATGCAGGGATTCATGCCCTTGACCATGGCCCACTTTGTCTGTGTCTACCTTCTCTTCACCCCAACCACAGCAGGGACATGAGAGATCAGGTGTGCAGTGGGAGCTGCTATTGGCAGTTTTGCAGGGACACTCCAACTTCTGTGCCTTCTAAGCCAGGACACAGGTATGGAGACAGATGCCTGAGGTCAAGGCCAGCCCTTTCTACCCTGGCTCTGAGAACCCCAAACCCGCCCTGGGCTTTCGCTGAAAATTCAAATGAGAAGAAAGTGGCTAGTATGACCCCGAGCTCTCAGAAGCAGCCCTCATGGACCCCAGGGCACATTCTTCCTCTCATCAGAGAGAACAGAAGGCAGAACAGCGGGCAGGGGTGGGGGAAGCAGGGGTGTGTGTGTGTGTGTGTGTGTGTGTGTGTGTACATGACAGCCATGTGGCTGTGCAATTCCATGGCACTATGGGATATCTCTACCAGCTTCAGCTCAGCCCCCTTCCCTCCCTGTGGGTGAGCCTCTTGGGGGCTCCCCGATTAAGCCCCCATAGGCACACCCTCTAAAATGAGTTCAAGTCTTGGTCTGGTCTAGGGCCTTTGTATCCTCAGCAGACACTGAAAGTCACAGGGCTGTGTGTGACTGTCATAAGACTGAGGGAACACCCAAAGTTCAGCGCAGCCTGGTAACATGAGAGGGCCCGGTTCTCAGACAGTGTGACAGGCAGGAGGGCATCACTGGGCTGGCTGTGTGTGGCCATGTGTCTCTGTACACCGAGTGTCTATGTGATGTGTATGTACATGTGCTTATGAGTGCAAGCGCATACTGCATGCATGTGGTTTTTTGTAGGGTCGAGTATGTCTGTGTGCACACATGTCTTGGCTGTACCAGAGTTTCACGGCTCTTCTGAGCCCATCCTACCTCCATCTCCCAGCTCTCCCCGTCTTCCCGAGGCTATGCTACTCTCTGCTTCCTCTTCTACCCCACCCCAGGGCCAGCAGCTGGGCAGCCAGACAGCCTGGGCTGGAGGCAGGGGCAGTGGGAGCAGCCTAGGTTGGACCTGGGCCCTCACAAAGACCTGCTAATCCTCTTAGCACCCACTTACCCCCACCACCCTTTGGGGAAGCTGTCTGCCTACCATCAGCTGGCTGTGGGGCGCCATAGCCCAGGACTAATAGGCACCCAAGCCAGCTCCCACACAAGCTCATTCAAAGCAGCAAACCCCAAACCTTCTGAGGATTGGGAGGATTCCCACTCAATATGACCCTTTCCTTTCCATTGTCCCTTCGACCCTGACAGTTGCCTTGGAGGTAAAGATTTTAATGCGTATTTGACAGTCAGGGGCACTGGCTCAAACAGAGACGGGGACCCCTTGAGGCCACGAAGTTAATCAGCAGCAGAGCTGGCTCACTCAGGTCTCTTCCATACCCTGGGCCACAGGAAATAGAAGTCCACCAGATGGTCCCTGGAAAGGCTCCGACCCCAGGACTCTGCCTCCTTGGAGTATCCTGCCAGATCTCTGGCTTTCAGGCCTCACACTCCTGCAGCATCCCCCTTCCTTGCCTGCTGCCCCCATCCTCACTGTCTCAGAGTTCTAGCAGCAGGCTCTGGCTTCTTTCAGTCCTCCACAGACTTTGCCTATCTATCCTTAAGGCCAAGGCCCTGCCCAGAAGCCCTTGGTGGCAGTCATCTTGCATGCCAGTATCCTACATTTTGCCACTCCTGACCAGATGTGTATATTGGTTATACAGCAGTCAAAACTGTGCCTGACTGGCTGCCTCTGCCCCCCCACACACACACCCTGTCTGTCAGCACCCTTATGTTTCACCCTTGCACCCCGCCTCCAATGCCATGGTCCCCTTCTGATGACCCTGCACTCTAGCCCCTCTGCCTGGATTGCCCCTCCATGCCATCACCTCAGACACCTCAAACACTCAAAAATCTTTTCAGTCCTAGAACTAAATTCCACTGCCTTAGAAAGCCTCCAAGGCACATTTCATAATTGTGTGATTGTGTCTGTCTTTGTCTGCTTCACGTGGGTCTGCCCAACGGTAGGCTATGTTTCAGACATGAAGTCAAGGGACAGGTATGTCCATGTGGCCCTACAGGAGCCCAGACACACAGTAGAGTTTCAGCAAACCTTTGTTGGCCTGTGAGGGAATGAAGAGAAGCAATGAGCACACAGGATGCACCTCCCACAGTCCTGTGAGAAGGAGGAGCTGGGAGCACCGGGCTGAGGCCACTGATACCTGACAAAAGCAGCCATGTCTGAGTACGTCTCTCT
>NDGM011126493.1:0-10083 GCA_002564305.1 Octomys mimax
GAGATTATGGGGCCACAGAAGAAAGTGATCAATGATGTAGAGTGTGCCTAAGGAGAGTCACATCGCAAGAAAACATTCTCTCAGGCTTGCACAGAGAGCACAGTGGTCAAGCAATGGCCGTGATTCATACACATGGCTGACACTGACAAAGAATCTGCAAACTGTTATACAGAGTTTCAGGATAAATCTTGAGGAGACTTGACTAACCTTATCAAACAAAAAGTTACATTTCTTGTTATACAGGTCTTGCTCTTTCTTGGTCTTAACCATCCATCAGAAAAGCATGAAAATGAAATACAAAAAGCAAAGCCATATTAATATGATGAGCTGAAAAGGGCTCAAGTCAACAGCTTCTGACATTGCCAGTACTGTGGATAACCCACTACTGTTATGGACAACTGGACTATATTGGAATACTTTGCTGAATTCACGCACCTACAATATTTAAATGACAACGTAATAACCTTCTCTGACAAAACTAAACAAAAAAGAGGGACACAAATGAATGACTATTTTGAATCTGTATATTCAAAACAGGATAGATATGCAACTGCATTCTCTTAGTTCAGTGAACAGAGAGATTTGTGTTTGTGGACAAGGTATCATGTTTGCACTTTGTACAATGAATAACCACTAAGACAACAATATGCAATGTATTAATTATTGAAACTGTGCTAGTAATCAGTTTTGAGACTGTCTCATTGCTAATTTTTTCTCAATAAAATTATTAAAAAGTAAGTAGATAAATAAAATGTTCTTCTTTAGTTTATTTCCATAATGTTTGCTAATAATCTTCACAGAACTGTTCATATATCTTCTTATGTTTAATCCTGCATAACTAATTTATTTTATACCCTGTATAGGTAACATTTTTAGGTATAAAGTTTTTGATAGTATACAAAAATATCACTAAATTTGTGACTTTATTATAGAGAAATTATTAAATTTATTTATTTCATAGATTGTCTCTAAATTTTTACCTAGATGTATTATTATGAAAAATATGAACACTTTCACTTTTTCTTCTCAAAAAATACAATTTTCCATTGATGGCTAGATCTTGTTAAAATGGCAAATTGAACAGATGATAGTGGTTATTCTTTTGTTACTACAGATTTCAAAGGAAAATTTTGGAGCATACCACAATTAATTATTTTGTCATTGTCAGTTTTCAGATAAAGAATGTCTTCTTATTAAAGTTTAGGTAAGCATTTTCACCATACATCATGATTTGAAATCAAATAATTTAGTTACACCTGTTTTTTTGACTATATGATTTCTCCTTTGGTTACTGGGAACTCTACATTGATGAAAATGTTAATTTAAAACAAATACATTTGTGAAATAACTTTATGATCTAGATTATAATAATTTTGAGCTGTTAATATATTGTAAATTCTTTGAAATATGGTTTTCAGTGAGATTTATATGAAGTTTTCATCTCTTACATCTCTTTAGCTACAATTTGTAAGCAAAGAATTACTAGACACCCAGAATGAGTGAGGCATTATATCTTCCTTTTCCATTACTGAGAATAATAGTTAATGTAGGATTAGAATCATTGCATGAAGACAACAATAAGCAATATATTAATTATTGTAAATGTCCTAATAAACTGTTTCTGAAACTGTTTCACTGCTATTTTATCTTTTCTCCTCAAAATAAATAAAAAAACATTTAAAAACTGAACTAAATCAGTAGTTTCTTCCTTTCTTTTCTTTTCTTTTCTTTTTTTTTTGGCACAACTGGGGATTGAACTCATTGAACTCAGGCCCTTGCACTTGCCAAGGAAGCGCTTATTCTACTGAGCCTTCTCCCCAGCCCTAAATCAGTAGTTTCTTATCCGGATACTAAATCTTTAAGCAGAAGCAGAAGTATTGTCCATAATCTGAAAAACAATATATCCTTTATATATGATAGTTTAAAAGTATTTAAATTATATTTTCACTTATAAAGTCCAATAGTACATTTTTATTAAAAAATACAAAATTATGTATTAGCTAAATGAAACTGGAAAATTAAAAGAAAAAAAATCACCTGTCATTGTGCCACAGGACAAATAAATAAACCAACAAAAAAGATTTTGTACTTGCAATCATTCAGTGCAGGAAAATTTTAATTAATGCAAGTGTTTTGGTAATGACAGAAGTACTTAGTTTTAAATTATAAGGATCATTCTTGTGATTTATATATTTTTTAGAAATTCTTACATTTTATCTCAATATTCAATGTATGGAAATAAAGTTCTTCATGATCTCCTTCTGTTTTGTCATTGACGTCCTAAGAATTTATGACAATGTCTTGTTATTCATTGTTAATATATTTGTGGAGATAAAGGAGAGAATATGTAAAATAAACCTTATTTGTAAAACAGTTTTAGATACACACAAAATTTTTCATGTAGTATAGAGTTGCATCACAAATTGTGTCCATATTTTCACATTATCAACAATTTTTCTGTAATTTTTAAGTTAATGAAACAATAATGACATATTATTAACTAAATTCGAATTGTAATGTCTTTCTTTTTTCTGATTCTACAATTCAATACAGATACCAAATTACATTCAGCTATTGTGTCTTCTGAGCGTCCTCTATGCTATGACAGTTTCTTGGGCATCCTTTACTTTTAATGACAGTGTTATCAGAAGTCACAGTCAGAATTTTACCACACATTTGTCTGTTGGGATTTGTCTAGTGCTACTTTCATAACTAGACTGAGATTAAGGTATGGACTATCAACGTTTAAGACTTTTGATATTGACATTGATCACACAGCTAAGGTAGTGTCTGTCAGCTTTCCCTGAGGTAAATTTACTGTTTTTCTTTTTTTTTTTTTTTTCATTATATGTTATTTGGAACACAGGCACTGTTTATGGCCTTTCTAGACGGCATAGTTACAGTAAGGAATGAGGAATTATATTCTGCTTTCCTCAGGCTAGAACATTGGTATAAAATATTTGGAAATTTGCTTTTTATCTCCTATGTTTAGACATTTATTCAATTATTTTTATAGGAGGATACATGAGTACTTATTTATACTTTGATTTAAAATCTAGTACTATTTTATTTCTTGCTCAAATTGCAAACATTGATCATTGCGAACTCTGGTGGCTGTCACTTGTGCCCCTTTGATATAGTCTCATAATTTTATATATGTGCAAGTGTGTCTGTGATATTATGTCTTGGAAAGCACGTCTTTACAATATAGTTCTACTTGATGACACATGCTTATTGTATATATGTATATGTATATATGTGCATATATGTGTATGTCTACATATATACATACATGTACATATACATACAGTCTTATTCATGTTTACATAACTATCATGTATGTATCGCTATTAATCTCAACATGAGTTCTTATTAATGTTTCTAATTTTAAACCAATATCCTGAGAATCATTATAGCTCATTGACTTGGCTGATCTGAAACACACAGTCCAACAGTGAGAAACCCACCTTTTATCATCTGCCAAAATTTACTTATATTTAAAACTTATTTATACTTCTTAAAATACAGTCATGTTATAATACTGAGTCTCTCAATCCATAAATAAAACATCTCTTCACTTAAGTAAACCATGTTTAATTTTTTCTGAGTTTTCTATTCTTTATTGATTCTGTAAATATTTTAATATTGGTATATGCTTTTTCTTGGTAATATTGTAGATTTTCTTTTGAAAAATGAATGCAATTTCTCATCACTTGTATATGGGAAAGAAATTGAAATTTGTGATTTGCCTATGTATAATACAAACTTGCTACAATTGCTTATTAGCACCACAGCTGTTTTCTTGATTGGGGGTTGTCTCAGTTACTCTTCTTTCATAACTGGAACAAATACCTGACACCCAAAATTAGGGAAGGATAGGTTGATTTAGCTTACAGTCAGTGGAAGTTGCAGCCCATACTCAGGTGGCTCCATGGCAGAGCAGAACATGGCAGAGAACAACCATTCATGGCAGTGGCAAAGAGCAGAGTACAAAAGGGAGTGGCAGCAGCTGAGGCAAGTAGCTAGCCTCTCTTTGCTCCTTATATTGTAATACAAATTACCTGCCCCTGGGCAGGTGAAGCATCCACACCCACAATAATCAGTCACAAACTCCAGAAGCTGCCCCTTGACTATGTGAAGCTTTTGGGGGGTGGTGACTCTTAATACACAAGCCACAATAGTAGTGTAATTATCTAAATAGACAATCATATTATCTTCAAACAAATGTTTTGTTATTCTTTTCCAATTTTTCTGCTATTTTACTTTCTTGCCATTATTAAAATAGCGAGGCCCATGAGTATTGTATTGAAGGGCTCAGAGAGAACAATGTTGCCTCATTCCAAAAGAGTGAAGTATACTATGTTATCTAAGTATACAGTGAGCTACAAATATTTTGTAGGTGATATCTACCATATTGAGCAAGTTTTCTTGCATTTCAATTTTCTTGGAGTTTGTAACCCAAAAGGTTATTGAATATTACCAAATACTTGTTATAGCATTGATTATTATCATATAATTTTTCTTCTTTACTCCGTTGATGTGGATTACTTTGATTTTCAAATGTGAAACTAGTTAAGTGCATTTGGTGTCAATCATTCATTTTTATGGTGTGTATTTTATTTTTTTTCTTCATTAAAATTTTTATTAGTACTTGTTTGTGATACATGATTACATTCATCTTGGGGAGTTAATATATACATGTAACAAGATGAACTAAAGCCATTCTTATGACATAGGATATAAAATCAACATTACATGTTAAGCAGCACTTTAAACCTTCAATGCCATGTTGACACATTTCACATTTACCCACATGTACACTTTTCAGCTGCAAAAGGACATTCACATGTCAAATAGTCCCCTAGAAGTACCTAGAAGAACAGAGTGTGGGAAGTACTAAATCTACTTAGCATCTGATTTTATATGCCATCTAGTCATCAAGTCATGGAGCGAGCTCAACATTGCACCAATAGAGCATGTATGTAACCCAGCACAATCACAACAGAGGCTGGGCTTCGAGAAGTGCACTTCAGGGAATGTGGAACCATGGGGGAGCGGACCTTAGTGGTGATAATCAGCCTGCGTGAAAAGACACTGTTTAAACCCCACAAGCCATAAGCTAGTCAATAAACAGCTTTAAAACACAAAATAACAGAAATATTTGAAATGTCTATTTTATATTGGAAATATGAATATCTGTCAGAATTGCGAGTCTGAGGGGCTGGGGAGATAGCTCAGTAGAATAAGCTCTTGCCTGGCAAGCACAAGGTCCTGAGTTTAATCCCCAGTACCACAAAACAAGAATTGCGACTCTGGGTTTTCCAGAGCTTCATACATCTGGGGGCCCAAAATTAAATGTTTGAAGCTTCTGTATAATGTGTGGGTCAGCAAGAAAAACAAGGCTGAGGTTCCAGGCTGGCTGAGCAGCATCTTCATCTTCTAGGCCCCACTTCTGGTCTGTATGCCAACCCAGCCCAGTCCTAGTTGAGCCCAGCAATTGGTGAGCAGCCACTGGCCCTTCCCATCAGGCCAGACCTACAGTGTGGAGGAAACAGGGTTCCTGTGCAGCACAGGCCCAAGGCCTGAGGCCAGCCATGTATTATGAAATAGATTAATTTATAAAACTCTGATCAAGTTAATAATAGTATTCACATTATCTGCATCCTACTGACTTTGCTTGGTAGAGCCATCAATTATTAACAGAGGTGTTTTGAAATGAGTAAGTATTCAAAATTTCCTATAAATTACCATCTGCCTTGTTTTGGCCAAAATGTACTTAGTCTTCTCCATTTCATATAAGGCCCTTATCTAATTTGATCAACTTACCTACAGTTACTGCTTTACTTGGTGGGTTGACTTTGCAGTGCTTGACTGCTTATGAAAGAAGTGTACTTCTTATTTTAATTTCAGTTTCTTAAATAAATTCTTCCCTTATATAAGTCCAAAATTTGTTTTTATTTGATAGAAATCTGCAATTCTAACAGTGGCTATGTCTGTTTTTCTTCCAACATCTGTTAGTTTTCTCACATGCATTTTGGCACTCTGTTGTTAGATGCACAGAGAATTTAAGATCGCTTTGTCTTCTTAGGTAACATACTCTAGAATTATGTAATGTCTCATGTGATAGTTAATTTTATATGTCATCTTGGCTAAGACAAAGTACTGAGATGTTTGGTCAAACATAGCTTAAGTTTTTCTTTGAACTTACTTTTTAGGTAAAGTTAAGGTGTAAGTTATTAGAATTTAAGTAATACTGATTGTCCTCTAGTAATGTTGGTAAGCCATGTTCAATCAGTTGGCAGCCTTATGAGAGAAATGAAAAAAAAAATCAGGAGAGAGAGAATTCTGCCTCCAGACTGATTGCATTTGCAGTGAACTTGCAACATCAACCCTTTCCTAAGTCTTTCTTTTGTTTTTACTTTTTTGCTTTTTAAAGAGAATACAGAATACTAATATAAAAGAAAACAATAGAAATGATACCGAATTTTACTGAACAACATGAGTTAGTGTTTCTCATATTGCATAGTATTATCTTCCAATTAGTTTTTCAGATTATCATGTTGATGCATGCAAAATTGGAAAGAGAAAAAGAAGTATAAGAAATTAAGATGAGAGACAAAGGGAAAAATCAGAAAAGAGGATAACAAAACAAACACGAAATTAAGTATTAACTGCTCTGTTCCATAGACCAGCACGATTTTTCTTTTACAGTGTCCGGGATTGAACTCAGGACCTTGTGTTTTTCAGGCAGGCATTTATGCCACTGAGTCATCTCCCCAGCCCCCTTTCCTAAATCTTGAGTATGCCAACCTATCCCACAGGTTTTGAACATGTGAGCTTCCATGATTCTGTGAATGTGAACTGATTATATAGGGTAAATTTCTCTCCATTCATGTGTGACAGAAATATATTCTCAGAATACACCATGAGATGATATCTCTATATAAGTATGATAGAGGGTAAATGTAAAAAAATAAGACGGTTACAACCTCACTACATAACAAGATTACATGCTATGACTTTCATGTCTCTAATCCATCACTGACCAAAATATTTTGTGTCATAGGCCTGCTTACCAACACTGCTTTTCCAAGATTAATGTTAGTAAACTACTTCATTCCACATCATTATTTTTGCTCTTAGTGTTGCCACTCAAAATAGTTTTCTTGGAGCAGGCCAAATACCTCAGCAGACTAAAGAGCCTGCAAGCAGGTTTAGAAGCCAGGTGTTTGATTCCCAGGCCTGCCGTGCTGGCACTGACCCGGAGGCAAACTGAGATGGTGATTGAGACTGGGCGAGGTGGCATGCCCCTGTAATCCCAGCTCTTGGGAGTCTGTAAACAGGCAGATCACTAGGAGTCCCATGTAGTAGTGAGACCCTGAACATCCTGTAGACCCTTCCCTAAAATAAAATTTAAAAAATCGTTTTCTTGTAGCTAGCATATTTTAATATAAACTCTTGACATTTTTAGACAATTCCCTTCAATTAAGATCTACAAATTTTGAAATTGTTTTTATTTTCTTTGGCAATTGTTTATTTCTCTTTTACTGCATCCTCCGGATCTAAGTGGGAATTGTTTATGATTCTATTATTTCTCTTCTCTTAGTAGATCATTTTAACTCCCCGCATAAGCAAGACACAAAGGTTAAGACTTGCTGGCCTTTAGATAAATGCCTGTTGGGTAGATAAAGGCACACTAAAGACTTTCAACTAGAATATAGGTTTCTATTTTGAAAATCTTGTTGTATTCAGAGTCTGCAATGGAAAGAAATTAATGCAGGACACATAATTCATACAATTATTTTATAAAATTCACAAGTAAGAGTCAATTGCAAGAACAGTGCAAGAAATCTGTCTGCACACTAGAGACACAAAGAATCCCCTTGAAGGCCTGGATCCCACAGCAATGTCCTGCACAAGTCTACCTGAAGACCTAGAGCCAATGGCAATGCCCTCCTCACGTTCACCTGGAGGCCTCAATTCCACAACAATATCTCATGCAAGTCTGTATTAAGGCTCTCTAGGTTTGAGCCTCCTCACATCAACATGGCTAAGTGCACCAGGAAGGCTGGCATTGTCAGTAAATATGGGACTCACTATGGTGCCTCACTCTGGAAAATGGTGAACAAGATTGAAATCAGCCAGCATGCCAAGTACACCTGCTCCTTCTGTGGCAAGACCAAGATGAAAAAGCGGGCCATGGGGATCTGGCACTCTGGTTCCTACATGGAAACTGTGGATGGTAGCTCCTGGACCTACAATACCACTTCTGCGATCACAATCAAGTCAGGCATGAGAAGACTGAGGAATTTAAAGACCAGTAGAAGCACTTACTATTTGAGGCATCCCTAGTCTATAATAAATGGGTTAATTTATGTTTTTAAAAAGTCTGTATTAAGGATCTGCACTGAGAAGGTCAAAAGTCAGTGGTGGAAGCTGGAAAGTCTGTGCCAGTGGGGTGAAAGATTTATGACAGCAGGCTGAGGGATCTGCATTTGAGCCAGGAAGCGATGCTCAAAGTAAGGACAAGAGCTCCCCTGAAAAGAACCATAACCCTTATCAGGGAGAGCAAGGATCCCAAATCCACCAATGATTTGAGTAGCTGAGCTCATATCAGGAAAGCCAGTGCAACAAACTTCTATAGGAGAGTCAACATAACCACTTCTTTCTCTCCAGTTTTCTTGTCTATGATGTTGCAACAAACCCCAGGTGGGTCCATCACACCCAGCACCACACTGATTCAGTTCAGTTGGTGTTACAAGTACAGTACCAGTTGTCAATCCACCATAGATCCATTAAAAATATTTCAAATTATCTCACTTCTCCTATTTTCTACCCAAAATATAGAAGCCCTTTTCCTGGAACTTTGCTGGAGAACATGTTGTAATCCTTGGAGAACAAAAGATTTCTCTTAAGATTGAGATATTGAGTGTTTATCATTCTCAGACTAGGCCACATTCAACCTCTAGTATCTTGTCTAAAGTACTATTTAAGTGCTCTCAGGAAATCATGATCAAGTTGCCTCTGTGCAGATTAACAATTTTTGGGTGTCATTCTCTAGCACTCTGGGGGTCTAAGGAAGATTTTCAGAGATGAGATCTCAAGGTTAAAAAATGTGTATTTGCAAGACACCAGCAACAACAAGCAGCATGGAGTAAAGAGAGCACAAGAGCACAAAAGTACAAGACAGCTGCTTGTAACTTTATTGTATAATTCTTACACAGAGAGTTATCTCATATTCACATTTTTGTATAGTACCCTAACCTGATAATGGGTGTTTACCTGTGCTCAGTTATGGTTACATAACTGTATCTCACTGTGCACCTGTGTTAAACAAGCCAGGTAATGTCCTCAGGTGTTCTCAGATATTGGTGAGTAGCCTGAGTGGGTCCCCACTTTTCCCCCATCAAAGGTCAGGGGAATACAAGTGTAACCTTTTATATGTAACAGGGCACAAGTAATTTGTGAAGAACCTTTATTCAACAAATGACCATGTGGTTTTGCAAAACCACCTTTTATTTGAACAGTTTCACCTATAAGCCACATCAAAGTCTGGTGTGCAACACTCGAGGCTTGGGTCATATGTTGAGCAAGGGTTTCAACCTCGAGGGCTAAGTGTATGGTCCTTGGCCACGGTCAGATGCTATTTCTAGTGCACAGCTAGTGCAAAGCTTAGTGAAGGGATCAATTAAGCCATTTCCTGTTCAGAGGAGGGGCTTATGTCTTGAACTATGACACTTTACATAGTCAGCTTTTTGGATGCACTCCCATATGTTCACCATAGGTCAGCATCCCACAAGGAATGTTGATCTATCTGTCTCTCATGACACAATGAAATCTGGAAATCAAAGAATCAGCCCTCTCAAGATGGCCTAACTAGCTGTTGGATGTAGTGGTGTACACCTGTAATTCCAGCACTCAGAAGACTGAGGTAGAAGGATCACTGTGAGTTTCAGTCCAATCTAGGTTACAAAGTGAGCGCAAGGCCAGCCTGAGCAGTATAGTGACACACTGTCTCAAATTGTTTAGACAAGATATCATGTCTGCATCTTGTCCTCTAAATAACTACTATGAAGACAACAA
>NDGM011126509.1:0-24243 GCA_002564305.1 Octomys mimax
CAAAGAGTTTATAGAATTAAGAGATGGAAAAAAATGTCAAAATTAATTTTAAATGAATTTTCTCTTGTACTGATTATATGTAACTTATAAGATTCAATTTAATGACATAAGATTTCTAAAAAAATACATGTTATTATGTATAAGTATATATGTATATTTTATACTTATGACATTTTCCATTAAAAATATAATGGAAAAATCTACATGCTAATCATATAAAAAAGTTTGCTGTGCTATTTAAAATAAGGCTTCAGGGGCCAGCCAAATAGCTCAGTGAATTAATGTACCGGCAAGCAGGTACAGGGGCCAGGGGTTCAATCCCCCAGCCTGCCATATGGGCTCTGCCCCAGGGGTACACTGAGACAATTTATGTGGAGGCGCGCGCCTATAATCCCAGCTCTTAGGAGGTCATAAATGGGTGCATAACTATGAGTCCGATCTAGTAGTGAGACCCTGAACACCCTGTAGACCTTCCCTAAAATAGAAAACAAAAAAGGTTTCAAGTAAAGTTCACTCTATTTCAATTATATGTAATTATACAATGGAAAGATACCCATTTTTATACTCTCACTGACTAAAAAGAAAAAAGCTTTCAATGCAATCATTACTCTTATGAAATCCAATCAATAATTCACCACATTTATGAAAGTAGCTAAACTTATTCAAGTCTTAATAAACTTGTCTAAGAATTCATTAGGAGTTCTAAAAAAAATTCTTAAATTTGAGAAACTAATTCTAGTTGAAACTTTCAAGAAAAATTCCCCAGTTTCTGACTTGAGTCAAAGTATTTGCTTATTAGCTTTGAAAACATTTCATGTTTTTCCATTTTGTACCTTGTCTTCCGTATTCTTTTCTTTCTTGAAGCCACCGGAATAAAAGCCTTAGTAAGTGATACATAAAACGTTCAGATAAAAGTGTTTGACAGAGGCCAGAGGATGAATTAAGACTGGGGAAAGTTACTGATAACATCAAAGATATAGCAAAAGCTCCCCAGGTTCTCCAAGTTAGCAGAAGTTCATTAACAGCCCATGGTCAACTTGAAGTCAACAAGAAGTAACATTCAAAATTATTCAAATTGAATAGTCAAAATCATACAACCAACAGATGAAATTTGGACCTACAGCATCTGATTTCTAGTTTCACTTCCTGAGTCTATCTAAACTCACAGAATATTTCCTCGTACTAATAGCATTGCTGGATAGATCTTAAATTTCATTAACAGTGCACAATTACCAGCCCCACCCTTCTGAGCCTTGTCGTATATGCAGGAACACATATGCATTTTGATGAAGGCATTTAAAATGTGTAAACTGCTGAATAGGTTCAAATAACCTATGCAGCAGAACTGCAGCTTATTATCAAACAAAATTCTTCAGCATAAGTTCCCCCTTGGTACCCAGGATGGCTCTACCTGGGAGGCAGTCTTTAGGTCACTGGGGAGATGCCCTCAAGACCTGTTGTGGAACCTCACACCCCTTCTCCTTTCTGTCTTTTGATTCCTGGCCTTAAGGTGAGGAGATCTTGTTCTATTATGTCCTACTATCATGATTTGGGCCACCACAAGCACAGCCTCAAAAGCAGGAGGAACTAAACCAAATCAGATCAGCATCTAAAACTGACGATGAAAACTACCCTTTTGTTTCTTCATAAATTTATTATCTTAGGTACTTACTACAGTGATATGGAGTGGGCTAATGCAAACATCTAGTTGGCAAATAATTCATAAAAGCTATTGTCTAAAATAAGAAGTGGGTCAGGGAGATAGCTTAGTGGTCTAAGCGCTTGCCTGGCAGGCGCCGAGCACCCGGGTTTGATCCCAGTACTGCATGCCATGCTGGCTCTGCACTGAGCAGGCTAGCAAGTCCAGGCATGGCGGCACACACCTATGATCCCAGCACTGAGGAGGCTGAGACAGGAGAACCACTATGAGTCCAAGCTATATAGCAAGACCCTATACCAAATAAATATAAATAAAGCAAAATAAAATAAGAACTAGCACAGTATGGCCCTATTCATCCTCTGAAAAAATCAAAGTGGTTTCTAAAAGAGGGACAGTTACAAGCACTTTGATAATGGATACATTAATTTTGAATATCTAGTTATATGAGATGTACCCCTCTTCTCGGAATCAATCTTTCTCATTAGTAAACTATGAAAATTGGCTCCATTATTATAATATTTTGAACTATGCCAATAAAATTTATAGAGATTATTTCCTTTTTTTTTTTTTTTTTGTATTTTAGGATAGGGTCTACAGGCTCTCACTACACAGATTAGATTAGTAGTGATCCTCCTGTTAACCGTCTCCCAAATTCTGGGATTACAGTCGCATGCCACCATGCCCAGTCTCAATCACTGTCTCTGCAAGCCCCAGGTGTGGGGCCAGCACAGCAGGCCCGGGGATCAAACTCCAAGCCCTGCATCTGCCTAAGCAGGCACTTTAATTCACTGAGCTATTTGGCTGGCCCTTATTTTTTTCCTGTACCAGGGATCAATGTTGAGAACTTGGACTTGCCAGGCACTTACGCCACTATTTCTCCAGCCTTTCCTTTTTTAAAGTATTGTATATTTTTTTCAATTTTGCCTTTTGCCTATAAAGCCTAAAGTATTTTGTCTCTAGTCCTTTTCAGAAAAAGCTTTCTGACACCTGCTTTAAAATAATCTAGTTCTCAAAAATTGTTTTAGTCCCACCTATTTCTAGCTTTTATAATCTCTATGCATGCTTATACATGTTAGAGTTTGGAAAATACAAATTGCAAATGCATGAAAAGTATGGGCATTCCAATGCCACTCAGCTTAACAAAAGCATAAAATAAGGGTGGGTCGTGTAGAAAGAAAAGGACGTTCATTACTGATTGAAGTCCAAAACTTGCATTTTTATAAATTCTATAAAAGCATACCAAAATCATGAGAACATATTTCAGAGTCCCTACCAAAATACTGTTAGAGGCCCGCATGGGCTTCATTTATTTCAGCTTCCTATCAGCTTCTCAGTATATCTGGATCCCTACCAATGTCTTAGTTCCTAAAGTTTGTAACTCCTAAACTCACCATCCCATCATACTGCGCAGATAATTTTTTTTCTAAAATGAAATTCTAAACATATTCCTTCCCTACTTGAAAACCTTTCTTGCCAATAGGATCATTGGCACAGATCCTCCCATGATATCACTCCCACCTACTTCTCCAGTCTCAATTCTCTGTTGTTCCAGACATACTGCTTTATTTACAGTTACTCGTAATGTTATTTCCATCTTCCCATACCTTAGCAGATGTCCTTCTAAGTGAAATGTACTTGTTCCTTTTATCTAACAGATTTCTACTTAAGTTTCTATCACAACTTACCTTTCAGAGCATCGCCAGGCCTGCCAACAGAGTGAACAGCAACCTTTGTCCCCTCACCTCTAGTATTCATATGTCACTTTGTGTAAGGACATATATACTTTCTGCATCCCCTCATAAATTATAAGCCTCTTAAGGGAAGATATCCAGTAGGAGCCATCTCTAGTTTCCAGAGGCCTACGCCGAAATGTTCAATCATTCTCAGTTGAGCGAGTTAGTGAAAAAAAGAAGCGAACTTCAGTTATACAATGCTTAGGTACGTTCTTGTGTGTTCTGTGAAATGCATCATTAGATTATTGTGTCCTTATGTAATCGTCCTACGGGGGGCTATCACAACGCTAAATGGTACAGTCCATTAGCTGTATGTGGTCTCATAGTGAAAATGGTAGCTACACGAGGCTGCTGCCAGAATAGCTGAGGTACTGTTTAATAGTAAAATTTGTCAACAGATCTTGATTTAGTACATTCCATAATAATTATATGTAGTATAATGAAATTAATAAACAAGTAATAATTACCTATCATCATTGTAGGCATTTAGCGCTTAACCCAACTGCGTGCGTTGTATTTTCATATATCTGGCACTCCAGTAGCGCCACCACAAATAGGTGCTGTGCCACAGTGTCAGGGCCACTGTGATGTCATGTGTGGTAGGAATTTTCAAGCTCCTTTATAATCATAGATGTAGTTCCTAACTGACCAAATTGTCCTAGGAGCACATCAATGTATTCTTTTGGGGGGAGGGGGGTGGAACCAGAGATTGAACTCAGGCCCTTGCGCTTTCCATCAATGTAGTCTAAAAGCCAATTCTGTGGCTTGCTGGAATTGGTGATTGGTTGCTGGTGTTATCAGCAATTTTTAACCCTTATTTAAATTACCAATAATTTCTATGTTTATTTTATAATCAAAATTTTAATTGATAACATCCCTTTTTGAACCCATTCTAATTTTCAGTAGCTGTTCTATACAACTTTTGTAAAAGCCCACACCTGGGCCAGAATTATGTACATGTTCAAAAGTGTACTATACATGGAATTATATTTAGATCCCTGTATACCTTAGCTAACTATCCTTAGTGCTACACCATGAAAGTGGACTTCTCTTAAATACTTCTCAGCATATATATTTTTCAGTAAGTAAGTAAGCATCAGTAAGAGTTTGGGCAAGAAAAATCCTATCATGGACATTTCTGTAGGCACATACTTTAGGCCCTAACTGAAAAGAATAATGACATTTTTTTACCATCTGGAATAAAGCAGTGACAAATATTACAAGACTCAAATCATGCTTATGTGCACAAAGCCACATTTCCAAATCACTATTATAATTTCTATCTCCCACCTAGGATGCAGTAAGAATTGTTTTTAAAAGGAAAATATTCAAAACAATGTGATAATTCTCCTAAATATAATCCCTGCTGAATCTGAACGCATTTTATTCTTTTCTAGTTAAGCTCTCATTATCATTATCCAGTAAATGCTGGCAGGAACTTTATAACAAACAGTTTATCCTTTTCCTTTCGTATGATTTAAATATGTTGTTTTATTACTCATTTTTTTCACTATGCCCTATGTGAAGAAGACCACACACACAGCATACTTAGACATAAATACAGGTTAAGAAGTCCAAAACTGCAAACCACAGGCCATAGGAATAAATACCACCACACTCGAGTTGATCCCATTTTAGTAGCTGTGGAACCACTGAATCTTGCATAATCTATAGCTTGAGTTCAAGAATAAATTCGTTCTCTAGCCAGTGATATGAGGACAGTAGCCTGAACCTCTCCACAGACACAGAGGCTTGTTACTCTTAGTTCATGTGATGGTAAAACCTTACGTCTAACTAGCTCCTTTGTTGGGTGATTCATGCCTTACCCAGCCTGGTTTGACGCCTGAAGAGAAAGAGAATAATGATATGTAGTATAGCAAAATTAATAAACCAGTAATAATTGGTTGTACAAATCTGTGTTCAATAGTTGTGGGAGATGCAGCACCAAATAATAGAGCCATAAAAGCTTTATAGACACATAGTCATGGCATGGAATCTCTAATATGTCAAGGTCTATGTGACCTTGAAGAAATGAAGCCCCTTTGAGCCCTGTTTTTGAGTTGAGCTGTGTCCCTCTAAAAACTCATATGTTGGAATTCTAACCCCAGTACCTGCAAATGTAAACTTATTTGGAAATATAGTCTTTGCAAAGGTAATTAGCTAAGATGAGGTCATTATTGTGGGCCTTAGTCCAGTATAACTAGTATCCTTGTAAAAGGAAAATTTGGAAATATCTGCAGACATGCTGCATTAGTCAGCTTTCTATCACTATAACAAAACACCTCAGGCCATTAACTAATAAGAGAAAAAGTTGACTTTGGCTTATGGTTTTGGAGGTTCCAATCCAAGATTATTTGGCCCCACTCTTTTGGACTTCAAGCAAAGGTGGTACATTATGATATAAAGCATATAGTGGAAAAAATTGCTCACATCATAAACCAGGAAATAAAATGGAAAGAAGCAGACTGGCAGAGTCCCACAATCCCCTTCCAAGCACACTGCCAGTGTCCTACAGACTTCTCACAAGCTCCCAGCCCCCAAATATTCCACCTACCTTCCAACAGTGCAATATTCATGATGAGGCCTTTGACAAATGTGTAGAGAGAAGATACAAAGAGACACAGCAGAAAGAGGGTCATCTGTAATCCAGGGAAAGAAAGCTGGGAACGATTACTTCTGTAACAGCCCTCAGAAGGAAATGAGCTTCCATTCATCCTCGTTTAGAACTATTATTCTTGGGGCCAGTGAGATAGCTCAGTAGAATAAGTGCTCACTTGGCAAGTGCAACGACCCGAGTTCGATCCCTGCTAGCACCAAAAATAAATACATTTTAAAAAAATAAAATAATTTCAAAATAAAAACTATCATTCTCCAGAGCAAAGCAGATGATAATGGGACATAAAAAGAAAATGTTCAAATGGGAAGAAGACGGAGCAGAGGAGGGGAGAAGAGAAGGAAAAACTGAAAACAAAGCTTAAGTAAATGGGGACAGGAAGAGAAGATGAAAGGAGGGAGAAAGAATGGAGGAAAGAAGAAGAATCATGATATGTTGTGTGCAGGTGTGAATTCCCTAGGATGCAGGTGAGCGCTACGCATATCAAAAGTGTCAACAAAATTATTTTTTTAAAAAAGAAGTACTATCGTCTAAAACTGTTTGGCAATACACTTTTGTTGTTTAAGCCCTCCCATTTGTAGTACTTTGGTATGGCTGCCCTAGCAAAATAGTATTATATGGCTTCCTCAAACACTAAACTCATGAAAAGTGCTCAAGGAGGACAAAGAATATTTTTATCACATGAGGCATCACACTTGAATATTTTACTTCACTGCCTTGAGGCTCACTTCCTTCCCCAGTCAGTCAGCACAGCAGTTATACTGTCCTAATAGCAATAGAAAATCAGGCACAGGGTTAGGGAGATAGCTCGGCAGTCTAGGCACCTGCCTGGCAAGTGCAAGAACCTGGGTTCAATCCCTGGTACCACATTCTGGGAGGAGAAGGATGAGGAGGAGGAGGAGAAGGAAAAGGAAAAGGTGGAGGAGGAGAAGGAGGAAGAGGAGGAGGAGGAGAAGGAAGAGGAGAAAAACAGGCACAACTAGAAGCCTGGGGCATAGAGAGTACCAATGACTGGGTTTGGGGTTTCAAGAACGTGATGCCATGGCCAGAGAGATAGTTCAGTGGACTAAAGCACCTGCTTAGGCAAGCTTAGGCAAGCACAGGGACCACAGTTCGATCCCCAGCACCACATCCCATGCCAGGTCCTGAGCTGGCCACAGAGTCCGGGCAGCAGGATCACTGTGAGTCCGATCTGCATAGTGAGACCCTGTAACAACCAAATACATTAAAATAGATAGATAGATAGATAGATAGATAGATAGATAGATAGATAGAAGATAGATAGAAACCTGATGCCCTCTGAAGTGATTGCTCTACACAGGTTTAGAAGAAACTCTCCTATATGTGAACTGAATGAAGAGCAGAAATAAGCCCCTCTAAGCAGAGAACTGATGGCAATCCTAACACAAAAAAACAGCAGTAGGATCGAAGAGCAAGAATTGTTACTACCCTTTACGCTTCACACTCTACTGCCTCAACTCTCCCCAGGAGGGATAAAATGGTAAGACATTAGAAGATTCAACGAGGGCACCTTCAATAACAGACATGAATTTCAAAATTAAAAGAATAGATCAAAATTCAGAAATTTTGAATCACTTGGCTAGTTCTAAAGCTTAACAGGAAGATGTCAGTAATCAAAAGAGCAGAAGATAAGAAACTTTATGAAGTTCTTGAATAGAGCTGCTTGCCCTCTGCTCCTGCCAAGCAAGAGAGACAGAAGGGGTTGCTTGCCCATGTTTAGAAAAGTTTTGGAGAAACAATTCACAAAAAAACAAAGGCAACTGCTTGAGTTATGGAGACCCAAGAGACTTCCACCTTGAATACCAGAAAGACAGGAGGGTTAGATAATAATACACTCTGGAATCTGACATGTACCTGCACTCCTTCCTCTCCATGCAGGCTGAAAAGATGCATGTTTTCATGGAGCTCGTAGGGGCCATGTGTTGAAGGAGCCCAGCTGAAATCCAACAACACCCCTTGGAAGCATTTAAAACACAAGTGACGTGCAAGCAATGACTACCTGAAAAAGCACCTCATAATCTCTTCTGGAACATCTATGCAACCTCAGATTATTACTACATAGCTAATATGGAGGAGCCAAGTGGAAATTCAGTTTGGCTCTTAAAAATAAAGTTACATTTCTTATACACATATACAAGAGACATACCTGCCACATGTGGAAGGCTTGTCCAAGACTTCTAAGAATCTTCTTGCAGTGTGTCTTTGTACCAAAAACTGATTTAAAAGCCTAGAAGAGAATTGGCACCAAGTCACTTAGAGTTAGATCATGGTATAAAGTGATGATTTTTTTCATTGTTGTTTTGTTGGGTTTTTGTTTGTTGGTTGGTTTGTTTTCTTAATTTTAGGGAAGGGTCTACAGGGTGTTCAGAGTCTCACTACTAGATCAGACTTGTAGCGATTCTTCTGTTTACAGCCTCCCAAGAGCTGGGATTACAGGCATGTGCCACCACATTCAGTCTCAATTGTTGTCTCAGCATGCCCCAGGAGCAGAGCTGGCATAGCAGGCCTGGGGATTGAACTCACACCCCCTGCACATGCTTACAGGCACTTTAATCCACTAAACTATTTGGCCAGCTCTATGTCAAGGCTTTCAGGTCTTGGCTATTTGGGGAAACACCAATGGACTGCAATAAACTAAGCATGACAGAATAATATATTGACTATTTCAAAACTCATAGTATGTTAAAATCCCACCTAGACAAGAACAGAATTATCAGCAGAAAGAAAGAAAAACAGTTGAATTAGATTGATTTATTTTTTTAAATAAAATGCTCCAAATCTGAGAAAGAGAAAGTAGAATGAGAAATTTTCAAGTTCCAACATAAAAATATAAAAAATGTCACAACTGTTGCTAATAGAACAAAAATAAACTGAGGTGACAGAGTAAAAACATGTATGAGGTTTAAAAAAAAAGAGGAGCGCTCAGTTAAGAATTGTAGGTTTGTCTATTTTTCTTCCAATTTGGTCAGTTTTTGCCTCATATATTTCATATCTCCATTATTTTATACATACACATTTAGGATTGCAATGTCATTTCAGTGGTAAAACTCTTTAATAAAGTAATATCCTGTGACATCGATAATTTTACTTACTTTGAAGACTATTATTTTCAGTACCAATAAGGCAGCTCTGGGTTTCTTTTCATTAATCTTTTCCCATTCTTTTTTACTTCCCTACATTATTATATTGAATAAAGTTGCTTATACACAACATGTACACTTGAGTCCTGTTTTGTAACAAATATGCTCTGAAAATATGTTTCAATTGCTGTATTTAGATCATTTATATTTAATGTATTTATAGATATGTTATGGCTTATGTTTTCAATTTTATTTTTTCTTTTCTGGTCTTTCCTCCTCTGTTTATCATTTCTGTTTACTTTTTCCAATCTTTTCTTAGAACTCAATTTTCACATAACTATAGTAGTTTTGAGTGTCTCTTAGTATAGCACTTTTAGTGGTTGTTCTACATATATAATACTACATGTGCATAAATTATAATAGTCTACTACTATCATCACTAAAGTTTGTCATGAATCAGTATCTCATGACCTATTGAAAACTTCTGCAAAGTGTGAAATTTGGTATATGTAGAACTTAAACACAGAACTAATGTACCTATATGAAATACTCCCTTGTTTTTTCTCTCACTTAGAACTAGTCATATGATCCATACCATGTAATGATTTGGGATTACTTCAGGGAAAAATTCTGATTCTGACTTGAAACAGTAAAACTTCTATCATTTGCTTTACTGTATACTATTTTGTAACAAACTTTTCAGATAATGTGGTTTTTCTAATTCTTTAAAGTTGAATAGAAATTTGAAAATGTTTAAATCCTCTAGATTTTTCCATTGATTTTAGTTATCATTGCATGGACCATCAATAGCTGACACAGCCCATGAAAATTGTAAGAGGGCTTAACAATTAGCTTGGTTGGTATCCATCTTCCATAAAAAGTATGTTTCAAGGAAATGAAGTTTAGTCTCATAATGTTACAGGTGAGTCAAATGACAGCTAAGCCAAAACCAAGATCAGATACCAATGAACTATGTCATGAGAATGAAAAATACTTTCTAACTACAGTGTTTTAATGATCTGTTTGAAATTTAGTTATGCTCCATTTCTTTAGGAAGGCAAAATAAGAACATGGCAGATGGAATATCATCATTCATCTACATTGGAATTTAACCAGGACACTGGGGTCTAAACTTACTCACTTGCCAAAAGTAGCAATAGGTAACAAATGAATAGCTCAAGCATCGATATCGCAAACACTAGCCTACAAGAGGTTCCAAACAAAAAATTGCGAGCTAGCACATCCATTTCCACTGTGGATCTGTGAATTTTTTTCTCACCCATCCAGACCACCACAGAGTTGAAAATTTGAGGGACACAGGCATTTATTCTACATTATACAGTTTTGCTTGCTTTGAATATAAAAACACATGAGTGTGTACAAGAGAATGTCCTCGATTCCCAAAATATGTTCTATATTCCCTGATTCATTTTATGAAGGATCAAACTTATAGCATATAGCCGAGTGACAGACTTTCTCTTTTAGTCATGAATTCTATGATCCAAACTGGAGAAAAAACATTCTTGTTCGTCTCCCATTTATATTCACAGTCAGATACTATAATTAAATAATAGAGTTTCATTTACTTGGGCTCAAATCCATTAATTTTTTCTTACTTTCACTCATCTCTTTCCTCTGAAACACATTCCAGTATTATTATTATCCTTCAGCACACAAATACAGAGATCTGTGAATCTATAATGAGATCTTCCGATTTTTAGAATAGATTTTGATTTGATTGAACGTCCACATTGCCTTCACTTGGATACTGCTGAAAGATGAACAAATATCTGTTCCTACTGGGGAGAAAAATTAGCATTTTACACTTAACCTCTCAAACAAGTACACGTATTGTGTTTACTCCAGGGAAACACTTGGTTCACAGACTTAACTTGGATTCCTTGACTTGTGAAATGTGTTAATGCTCTTCACTAAAGACAGAGTTCAAATGCCCTCATGTTCCAGCCCACTGCACTGGGCAGATGAAAACATACCATTTACTGTCACCTACATAGAAAGCCACGTGTCCTCCTCTCACTCAAGTGGTGCCATATGGACCAAAGGGCAAGCAAAGAGAAAAGAAGCAAAGATGCTGAACTCTCCATAGAGAAGTTACCTGAAGTGGAAAGAAAATCTAAGCTTTACTGCTGCCACTGTGCCCACCTCCGGAATGAGCCACAAGTACTGCACTTCTAGCCTTTTCTTTTGGAGAACAGAGGAACATTGTGGAATGTGCATTCCCACACTAATGTTGTGCCTTCACCACATGCCTATGAAACTCCCTTGTGAACAGAGCTTGTACCCCGGCCTTTTCTCCTTTTCAGGATTTCTACTTCACACCCCCAGCACACTTACAGCAGAGATCTCAAAGGCATTTCTCTAGCCAATGCAAATTATGCTTCTTTGTTTGCTTCCTGGAGGTAGAGTGGGAAAGCGAAAGACTGTAACACCCCAAAGTAGTAGCTAAAATTAAAACAGATGATGAAAAGGCCCCTAACATCTTTTGCTACTTTGCTGTACAAATCCCCCTACTAATTTAGAAAAATCACTGTGGTCTTTAAAAATTAAAAAGAAAAACAGATATACGCCTTTGCCGATCTTCATGGACTAAATGTAAATGTCGGCTTTAACAATTTTTTAAAAAATCAGTAGATAAAGACTTTCTCAACATAGACCACAAACTGTTAAAAGAGAAAAAAGATTATTAATCCATTTTTATTATTAATTAGCTACATTTTATGTAGGAAGACTTGTTCCCCTTTCTCACCACAGAATCACTGAACATGAAAAGAGAACTAGATAACTGACAACTAGTTTAGGTAAGCAAGCAAAGAACATTTGAAAGATTTTACAACACACACCCATCATTTCTGGCTAGAAGAGAAACTGCCAAGAATATATCCAATGCTATACTCAAGACTCAAAATGAAATTTTAAATTCCAACATCAGCTGATGTATCAATGACTGAATGGATAAAGATAGTAGATCAACATACCAGTCTCTGGGTCAGATTGCTAAGTTTTGTTTCATCCTAAAAGTTCTTATTCCAGACTTGACACAGTAACAGATTTCCAGCTTTCTCTTTGAATAAGATGATATTTCCTGGTTCAAATATTAAGATAATCTCAACACATCTCAGAGCACCATGTCAAATTAAATGAATATTTTGTTGAGCAATATTCACAATGTACTTTGTTAGATAGTGGGGAGAAAACAAAGTCATTAAAACTTCCTAATAAAGAAGCTGTGATCTACTTCAAAGTCAGAAAAGTCATTAGCAGAGAAAGATTTAAAATGTGAAGTGCATTCCACAAAGTCAGGAATTGGGAGGTCTAACAAAACACAGGTTTGTATGCCAACATAAAAAACAAAATTAAATCACACTTAGCATAAAATATAGCAACATCAAAAATTACAGAAGCCTCATTTTTGAAATCTGAAATTTTGAGTCAAAGAAGAAAAAGGGGAAGACTGGAAGATGCCATGAAACTGGGTGGTCTCAGCTTGATACTCAAGAGGGCAAAAAGAACTTGAAGAACAGGGCCTACAGACAGGCCCAAGCAGGAGTAGGGCAAGCCTGAGATTTTTGGAAGAAGTCAGAGATAACAGGATCCTCATGCTTTCATCTCAGCTGGTTTGAAGCAACTCTTTGAACCAGGTCTTCAGCATCTATTACTCAGTTGGTCCTGGTCTATTCTCTCTAGAGTGGTCCAAGTGTCTTCCCAGTCAGACACCTTGGACTAGCCCAGGAAATAGATCCATGAGTCTCCACCTTACAACTAGTCACTTTCTCAGGTAATGGACCACAAGGTTCTTATGAACAGAAAACATCTGATTCCACAATTCCCGTATGTTCTCACTTCCTTTCTCATACACAGCTGTTAAGAGTAGGAACAGTCTGTTTCCTGGTCAAATTGGTCAAAAGACTTTCTCATGGATTATGACCAGCCTCAAGAAGGTTGTCAAAATTAGCAAATATAGCAGATGCTGTGAGTTTCTATGTTTCCAGCAGCTAATATTGCTTTGGAGTGCAGACTATAAGGTTGCAGTTAACAATTTCAGCTAATTTTGATATGAACTATATTTGCCCTACAGAATAATGATAATCCCATTATTTCTTCAGTAATAACTCATAAATATTTATAGAATACAACTGTGTACCAATATCATACATAAGACAACTTCTGAGAAAGCCACTATAGCAGATATGCATTGGTAAGTGGTGATCGAGATAAAGCAATATTTATCTGATGGAAATAACTGAGACAACAAGCTGGACTGTCATGTTAAAACTTCAAATACAACAAGTAATCAAGTAATTCTGGATAAGAGGTTGTAGGCATTAGTGACTTGCAGCAGGTTTGAGTAGCACTAGTCAAAAGAAATGCCAAAATAAATATAAACTATAAAAGAAGACTCAGCTGTCATATGAAGCCATAGAAATACTTAGATTTGAAACATTCTAAATGTACTAATTATGGTTGATAGTTAGAAGATGATACTTTTTATGTCTGAAATGGAATTCTCCAAAAATATTGGTAAAAATTATGAGAGACCGCACACATACTAGAGTGATTTTAAATGCCTTGATTTTGACATAAAATTTTATATTCCAAAATTCATACTCACGCATTGAGGATGAAAATGTTGACCATATAAAACAACTGTCTTAATTGTAGACCTGTAAACAATGACCACACCAGGACAAATGGGCATGTCTGGTGTGCAGAACACAGGGATTATTACAGAAATGACAGGGAAGGTGTCAAAGAAAACTATAGTTATATCAAAGTACTCAAAAAACAACTTGATGAAGTTTCCACTAATCAAAGATGAGACACTCTGACCTCATTCTTTTTTGATCTTATTCTTGTAAAGGGTAAGAAATGAATGGATGAAACCCATTAAAATACCTCAATTCTTGAATTCATAACATTTGAGGGACATTGTTTAGTTACCTTCTGAGGATGAAAGGAAGCCAATTCATTATCTTCATAATGGAAGAAATAACAAGACATAACTATTTATCCTCATTTTTCCATATGAACTTTATCCAAATAGACTGGGAAGTGGATTTTAATAAAATTATTACAGCTAATAAATTAAAAACAAGATAATATAAAGAGACTATTTCTAAGTTTCAATTCCTGATGAATTAATGGATCTAAACACAGCATAATTGATGATTAATATAAAAATAGAATGACAATCAACATGTTTCCCCTCATGAAAAAATATTACCCCACTTTTTAACATCTAACAAACAAATGAGAAATATCTAATCAAGTCTCTGGAACCAGCTGCTTTTTCTCAGGAAGTACAAAGGAAAGAGGAACATGTTAAACTGCACCATGAGTATGCAATCACCAGAATACACACTGTGGGAATTTCTCTAGGTCAAATGACCTGATTCTTCAATAGATAATTTGTAAGGAAAAGGAAGAAATGAAGGGGAATCTACAGACTAACTGAGACTTCAAGGACATATCAAGAATGTTTTAATGGGAAAAATTACAGTGTCTACAGAAGCATAATTGGATGATAAACCATAATGAAATGCAAAGAACTGATTACTATCAAAATTTAGACAATTATTTCTGGAGACAGACGTGAGGCTGTGAACAGGACAGATGACATGGAGGAGCTTTTAGACTTGTTTGCAAATTATTTCTTAACTTGGATGGGAGGTTAAAAGATTGTTAACCTCTAATAAATCACTAAGATACACATTTTGGAGGGTAGTCTTTAGTGTTTTCACATTGCTTGAGAATATAAATCTAAACAATGAAACACTCATATATTACTAATGCATTTGTTACTAGAAATTAGAATATTTTCCTGATTGTCACAGAAGCTAAACATATCCTTTGCCAGTATGCTTCCATATGTAGCTCTGATGAAGCACTCATACAGCTTAAGTAGAATACTAATAACATCTTTCCTTGGCTTCTTGCTCTTCACGTTGTTAGTCTCTACTATTTCCACTTGATGTAGTTAGGACACTATTGCAGTTAGTAGTAAAATATGTACTTGCTCCCAAACACATTCCTATTTTCTTTTCTTTTTTTTTTCTTTTTCTTTTTCTTTTTGGCAGAACCAGGGATTGAACTCAGATCCTTGTGCTTGCCAGGGAAGCACTTATTCTACTGAGCCATCTCCCCAGCCCCCACATTGCTATTTTCTTGATTGCTACTCAACAAAAGTAAATAAGATACAAACTTTTGTTATTGTTGCTAAACATCTATTAGTTTCAAGTATTCTGGCTTGTTCAAAAAGGTAATAAGACAATCATTATATTGAGTGCTTTCTATTTCTTTACAGATCCTGTCAGAATGAGTAGAAGATGTATTAATTCTTATATTTCCTAATTCTTCAAACCAACAGTTTTCCAAGAAGGGAAGTTGTTCGCCGTATTTAATGTTACCAGTCCTCATCAAAGCTGGATAAAGGGTATTCTCCTGTAGTGTTGGTCCTTACTGCAGGTTCACCACAGCTGCAATTGAGAATCTCACTATAATCCCATCTGTGGAGGGTGACTCCCCAGTGCTCTCAGCCAAGGTAAAACCTGTTTCACAAAATCCAAGAAGAGCAAGGTCTATGGAAGTCTGAATGAATGGGTGCATGGATGACATTAGGGACGATGCTTAGGGTTCCTAATGAAAGTCATTCATTACACTCCTTGTTGTAGTTTCACTCTCACATCATGAGTGATGTCTCATATTTCAAAGCCATTTTCAGTAAGTGGAATAAATCAACACAGAGTATGATCAACATTCATAATATTGATCAACATCTACTTCCCCTCGACATGTCCCAACCCACTGAAATTAGAGGGATAATGATGAGTAGTTTTAGTGATGAAATGGGAGAAGGAATATTTTCCACTTAGGGAATGAAGCAATTAAGTAGCAGTGCTTTCTTTCCCAGCCTGGGGAACCTCGGAAGCAGGTTTCAGCATGGAGGTACCATTGTATCAAGAAGTCTGGGAAACTAAGTCAGCCTGGAGAAGAACGGACCCACAGAAGCACCTGAACCCATAGCAAACCTGAGAAGCAACATTTTAGGGTCATTTATGAAGGCCTAAGTGATGTGCTAGAATACTGGTGCCTAATAAGAGCCAAATTAGTTGGATGATTGACATGCACAGAATCTGAGTATTTTTGGAATTGTAATTTGTTTGAAAGGTTACATATATTTGATAAGTTATGTCTAACAACAAAAACCCCACAAATCTGTGGGTTGAGAAGTTTATTCTAAGATTTCGCTACCAGAAATGCAACATGCAGTGAGAGTGATTCTAATGTTCTCACTCAAGAATGACAAAAGGACATAAGGTAGATAGCAGTCAGTTGTGACATTTATACAAGTCTCCGGAGTTGCAACTGATTCTGAAATAAACTGATTAGGCTTATATTTTCTTGACTTTCTAATCCTTGGAACCGAAAGTACTCAGTAAATAAAATTTGTCTTTTGTTATTTCCTCAAATCGACTTGGCTCTGATTAATCCAGTATACACTGCCACAGAGTATTAAAACTATAAAAACTTCATTGTGAGATTTCAATAAGGCTCAAACTACAGCTGTTTTTCATGTTTTCTCTATGTAAGAATATTAGAGAACTTCTAAAGTGAAATTCCAAAGCCTTCCTTATAAACAGAGTATTTCATAGTGCTAGCAATGTGCAGAAATCATACAACAGTCCCAGGAAATATAATCACCTTTTAGTCAAAGCCTCTGCAGTCAACTGTTTGAAATACCATTCCCTGCTGAACACACAGGTATTTGGCTAGGTCATGAACTAAAATGGCAATTGTCCCACATATTTCTGTTCATTTGATGGGTGCCACAGGAGCTTAAATGGACATGGGAGTGACAGCAATGTATAGGCTATTGATTTGAGGATGGCTGAGGATGAATGAAATCACTTCCTCAGTTGCAAAGGTGTCCTAAGAGGTCTGCAAACCCTAAATGACCTGTTAGCTTTCGAAGCATACAGACACCCCCTGACACTAGATGGCAATGGCACAGCTGCATGAGAAGTAGAGATAAGGACTCCAGCATGCCTCTTTGGCAGAAAAATTCACCCCATGACATCAAAAAAATGACAGTGGGCAATAATTGTACAATTTAATTATTCTTTTGGGTTCTACAAAAAGCTGAAAAAAATACATATAAAATCACCAGCCACCAGTCTGCTACCTGTGGCAGCTGAAAAATACTATAGTGGAATTTCAGGAGCAAATAACAAAATGAGCATCTCCAAATTGTTTAGAAAAGGATCTTCAGTCTAAGGAGAATTGGCAGCACAGCTTTCAGAATAGATAAAGCACTGCCTCAAGGATCTGCCTTGCTTCCTTACTTTTTCTAAAGTAATACCTTCATTTGCATAGTAATAACCCAATTATTGTAAGATTAGGTGACAGGAATCTCATTATTGCTATTTCCACAAAACAGTCGATATTCTATTCAATATCTTTTAATGTTACACACCTTAAAACATAATTATTTCAATATACCCTCATTCATCTTTAATGTAATTTTCTTTTTTGAAAAACCTTGCCATAATTGTTAGTTTTTATGGAATATACTAGTGCTTAAACAAGCTCTTTTTCTCCCTCAGGCAACCATGAGAACAGGCAAAAGCAACCAACAGCTTGAGGGCATTTCTGCCTGTCTTCACCATCCCCAGAACAAACCCACCAGAAGACCAAACTCACAAGTAGGGCTTCCACCGATCTGCTAAAATCCTCCACCTCTTTCCAACACTAGATTCTCCCCTCCTTCTCTTTCAATTCATGCTCCATACAAGATGCTTCCATAATGAGTTTGGTCTTAAGGCAACTTCAAAAGTGTTAGCAAATACATTCTGTTAAACTTCAAATTGTATGATCTGGCTTTTTTTTTTCTTTATGGGTTGTTGTTTTTGTTGTCTCCCTTCCCACCACCACATTGTAGTACTNAAAAAAGCTTCTGAGACAGCTGACATACTGGGGAGACCATCTGCCTGCCATAGGTTTACCTGCCATGGGTTTTTACAGTTTCAATTACAAGATAATCAGTATGATAAGTGGCTGGTTACCAGATCAACGCCGGAAACAAAGGAAGGAAATAGAGGGGAGAAAGAACTGTCAACATTCAGAGAGTGCAGACTTGTACGTGTTAACATTTCACAATGCTGATGAGATTAATGTACAGTGAAAACAGCAGTTAGGTGTTATTCCACAAGAAAATAACAGAAAGAGCTGTGGTCTGGATTCTGGAGGAAGCAGGCCCTAGAGGTAGCCCTGTGACCCCACTGCCTACATTTTGGGGAGGGAGTATCTCTCTATACTCTTCATGAACACCATTACTCAAGAACATACAATGAATTTGTTGAAAGGAGCACTGACAACACAAACTAAGTTTTCCCAGGATATAAGTTTCATCCATCACCAACCTGACTAATTGGCAGTTTCCAAATGGTGTGACCCACAGAACCTCAACAGCACTGTGTTTCCAAGAGCCACTAAACCACAAAATCACACCACGCAGCCAGATCATCAGACCACACCCTACTTTTCCCTTTTCTGATCTTTGTCAGAAGGCTGGCCACACATTACTGTTCTGCATGTTTGATGAACTTCAGGGGACATGTACTGTGAGCTTTGTCATTTTTTTACCAAAAAAGAGGAAACCAGCATTCTTTAAAATGAGTTTAGTTGCTATAGACAATTTTTCCCCCAAATATGCAAGATGTAAAAGAAATTTTCTGATTTAGTCAGTCTTTTACTGGAAATAAGTTATTTATCTCTTTCAAGTTCCTGGGCTGCATCTCAAAAACTATGCAAACTGACAAGGACATGAGTCAGAAAGGAATTTAGCCCAAATCTTTCTTTTTAGATAAGAATAGATGCACAGTGTGCATTTTTAGTCAAGGACATGGGTCTCAGTTTGTGGCTGCAGAAGAATTGGAATTCAGGTCTCCAAACTCCCATTCCTGAATTTCTTCACTGTTTTTCTCCCACATGCTTTAAAACCCAGACTTGATATGAATGGCAGTTGGGATGTGCTAAGGGAGTGCAATGATATTTTATATCTCAATGATGAGGCCTATTAAAAAGGGCCAGGCAGAAACATCAGGAAAGCAATAACTGAAGCCATTGTTTTACACTATGCATCAAGGTACTGTTTGTATTAACCATCAGAACCCACATTAACTGTTCAAGAAGTTGAGGCCTGAGAAATTCAGAACATTGCTCAAGCTTGTAAGAAAGCAAGCCCCACAGTCAGGATTCAAAATCGGGTCTGTCTCAAAGACAAAGCATGTACACCATAAAAACATAATTTTACCTCTATGATGTACCTGGCCTTTGGCCCAGCCTCTCCTAAGCCCATCTTTGCTGAATACACTGGGTGCCTTCACAGTGGACAGAGACAGCATAAGAGACAACAGCAATCCCAGACCCTCTAGAGTCACCAATATGCTACCAAGTAGCGTGCTGTTTTATCTCAGAGCATCACACTGCTTCTTTCTGGGATGCCTTCTCTCTGCACTGTCTCTGCCTCTCAGTACTGATTGAGTAAATTCCTACCCTCACCTAACAATCCAAGTCACTCTTTACCTATTGTGTAAAGCCTGAACCATTCAGGCAAGTTACTTTTCCCTTCTTCTGTTACTCCTGAACTTTCAAACTACATACTCAATTATTGAATGCAGTTATTAGTTTATAAGTCATCTCTCTTGAGCAAAGCTTCTGGTAGAATAGGTTTAATTCTTACTGGCATCCACAGCACCCAATTGCAACATGTCCATAACACAGGCGTTTTATAAATATGTAGCTATTTCTAAAGATGCCTATCGACCCACCCTCATTGATTGTCATTATCAAATTTTATCTTGCATGGTGAATTTCTGCATCTGATTTTTCTGTAAGAGAAACCTTTTTTTTGTTTTAAAGAACCATCTTCTTTCTCCTCAAAATCATCAAAAAGGAAATCTCACAGATAAGTATTCCAGAAATGTTCATCTATTCAAATTCCTTACAGGATTAAAAAGGAAGGGTTTACAGTCCTAAAGTATTACAGGTTGCTTTAAACCTAGTTGAGGATAATAGCAAAGTTTTCTCTTCTTGAGGTCACCTTCAAACATGGGACACAGAGAAAAATGAAGTGTGGTTAAAAATTAGATGCCCAACTCCACAGATACATGCTACTTTCTGTGAGGATTAATTGAGTGTACTCTTTTATCTATTTCTCTTCAGCATATGTACTATATATCTGCTATGCGTCTGAGGACAGCTGCCATTCTATTTACAGCAATATCTAAAAATGGCAACATTAAATCCATCTTCCATCTCTTTGAGATCTTTTTCAACCACAGAATCATCTCAGATGTTCTGCTTTTAGAGCAAAATATATGAGGTGTGAATGTGTGTAACAGTAAAAGACTAACAGGCAGAAGTACACAATGGTGGAATTATGCACTGGGGGTTGATAAAACTTTCCTCCTTTTCCTATCTCAGGGAAAGCTAGGGCAAGGAAACTAGAAAACATCAGGGGGCAAATTAAAAAGGTAGGAAACTCTGCCCTTCCACCCTTACTCAGAGCTCTCAGAACCTAAATATTGATTTTTCAGGTCTTTTTGTTGCTGACTGTAGAAAGTTTGGACCTAAAACAAAAAACATATAGCAGAAAAGTGTACCAATAAACATACTCGGCATTCTGGGTTTATTTTTTGAGAAAGTTAAAATTAATATTTCAGCATCAATGACAGGGATGGAAAGATGGTGACTACATTAATTATTTATTGCAACTTTCAATATTATACATCTTAGCATGAATCCAATATTTTACTGTCACTTATCACCAGAAGAGGCAAAAAATCTGATTTTACAAAAATATCTAGGACTGACCTTTCTGACCCATCTGAACAACTTGGGAAAGTTTCTATTCTCTACTATCTCTTCTACACAGAATTTCAAAGATGCAAACTTGCCTGCCTTTACCGGACGTCGAGTCTATTTTTTAAATCAATGTGCCAACCAGACATAACAGGAAAATAAAGCGCCCCTTCATAGCAAGGACCAACTAGACAGGAAAAAAAAAATTAAGAAGTCATTCAAACTCTTCTAAAAAGATATTTCACACATCATGTTATGGAACTTCTAAGTAAAGAGGAAAGTCATTTTAAAAGCATTTTACAAGTTGGAGCAGCACAGAGCAATGGGAAAAATACAAAAGGGAACAGCAGGCTGCAAGCCACACTACCAACATGTAGGTACCAACTCTACCACTTAATCACTGTGTGAGGTTAGGCAAGATAAACAACCCTTCTGTGCCTTAATCTTGCAGTGGTGAAGAACAACCACAAGAGCGTACGCAGAGTTACTGGAACTCTATAGCCATAAGGTGAGCAATCATATAATGTCACTTATTTTTATTACTAAAAAAGTCTTTGACACTTAGTAAGTGCTCATAACTTAATGATAAAAATTAATTGCTTTCAACATTCCTGAACAGGGATGGAGTGGGGAGGATGGGTACAGTAAGAGCTGCTATAAAGGAAATTACAACGAATGATTTATTTACTTGGGGCTGCTTTCTGATCAAGCTATTTTCCTTTGGGAGTTGGGGGGAGGAGAGGGAGGGAGGGAATTTTAAAAACATTACAGGAACACAAAGCCCTCCAGTTCAAAACTGGAATCATTATTAAAAGGAGTTTTTAGATTATTCAAAACATTCCATTCAGTTTCTAAGGCAGGCAAATACACAAATGTCACCCTGTTAGTATTTTTATTTGATTAAACCAACTAAAAAAAAAAAGGTTAAAGGATCACATGAACAGCATTTCATGCAACAAATTACATCTTTAATTCACAATCTGACAAGACAATAAAGGTGACAAGCCACACCAATCTGCCATTGATTTTTTTATAGTTTTTATAGTTTTTTGAGGAGTCTTTCTATGTATTCCAGCGTACCCTCAAACCCAAGAGCCTCCTGACTCAGCCTCTCACGTGTGGAGACTGCAGATGTGTACCACAACACCTGGACCTGCTATGAGCATATTTATCTGATCCACAAGTAAACCAACGGAAACTGAAATTACAAATATCAAATTTTCAAACATAAAATTTGAATTTTTAAAAGAAAAACAACGTTGGGGCTGGGGACATGGCTCAGTGGAATAAGCGCTTCCCGGGCAAGCACAAGGGCCTGAGTTCAATCCTCGGTTCCACAAAAAAAGAAAAGGAACGGAACGGAACGGAACGGAAAACAAAACAAACAATGTTATCTCTAAAATCCAAATCTATTCATTTGGTTTTGTCATAAATTTTAACCCAAAATTTATCTTATCATTAAATCACGTATAGAAAGTTACAACTAAGTACACATCAATACCATATCTGAAATGTGAGCTAAAATTTAAAGAATGGAAAGTGGGGAACATACATAATGATCCTGTAAAGAAAATCTAACACATAATTTTTGCAAGATGCCAAATTCATCGAATCGTTCATGCCATTAATCTTGGGTGTTCGCTGACTGCAAGGCTTCCAGAGAGACTGTATCCAAAGAACTATAAAACTTTCAAAATACAGTTATGAGAAGTGGTAAATCCATACTTTTATTACTACTAAGACAAGACGGTATCTTTTAAAGAGCTGCATAAAATTTAACCACCACAAGATAATACCTAAGGAGATTCAAAGTGTATGTGTATGATATTAGTGAGTGTGTATTTAATGGGTGACATTCACTACACTTAAGAGCATCAATAAAATGAAAATAAATAGTTGTCTATAAGGTAAAGCAAGATTTTTTAAAAGATTCCACACAAATGCATATTTAAGGTTATTTTCTTTTTCTTTTTTGGCAAGGAGGGTACTGCAGATTGAACCAAAGGCCTTCACACTGAGCTATAGCTCCATCCCATTTTAATGTTTTATTTTTAAGACAGGGCCTACCAAATTTTCCTAGGCTCTGCTAAAAATCACAGCCTTCCTATGTTAGCCTTCCAAAATGCTGGGATTACAGAGGAGTGCCACCGCACTAGTGTTGCTCTTTATTGAGGATAACAGTTGAGCTTCATTATAAAAGATCCTAGAATGAGGAGCTAAGAGACAGTTATTTTAATATTTTAACATTTTCTTTTTTGATATATGAGCAACTGCATTTCCAGGACTAAATTCTCCTTTGGACAATAGCGATCAATCTGGCACAACGTATTTCCAAGGACCATTCGCAAAATAACATGCTGAAAACATCAGCCCCAAGCATTAAATTATTTATTATTTATACTGACCAGGATGGTGAAACTGTCATTGTACCATCAATTAGCTTATTTCACAGTTTTGAGCTTCAAAACCCTACTCATCTTCAAGACTGGAGAGTTGAACTGAACAGTGTCTGAGGTGTCTTTATTCTTGTAATTTTTATAATTCTGTCACTGTATTCCATATTGGAATTTACCCAAAGTGTATCTTTGCTTATTGCATAAGACACTGTAAAAATGTGCTTCCTTCCTCCATATAAGGACAAATAAAAAGTAGAATGGTGTTATAATGTTTTTTAAGAGCCAATATTCATTATTTGGCCAATATATGTCAGTCAATGAACATCTATTTGTATATCTCAAATGATAAAACTGATATCGAAGAGTTTGTGTAATAATCCTTAGCTCATAGAATAAACATTGAAAGTGGGGTTCCAACTCAGAATCTTTGGATTATGATGCACACCTGCTTTCCCATGCAGTAACAAAGTTATTAAGAACCATACTAAAGCTCTAGCTGCCATCTTGGGTCCCCACGTGGGTGCACCTAATCTCAGCTGGTTTACCTGAGACCCCCTGAGCAGCAGCACTAGTCCCCCATGCTGTCCCCTATCTGCTCTGACAAGATGAAAGAAACAAACATGAACTAGGAAAAACTCGCCAAACTGCAGGCACAAGTGCGCATTGGTGGGAAGGGAACTGCTCGCAGAAAGAAGAAGGTGGTTCACAGAACAGCCACAGCAGATGATAAAAAACTTCAGTCCTCATTAAAGAAGTTAGGGGTTAGCAATATCACTGGTATTGAAGAGGTGAATATGTTTACAAACCAGGGAACAGTTCTCCACTTCAACAACCCACAAGATCAGGCATCTCTGGCAGC
>NDGM011126528.1:1355-11978 GCA_002564305.1 Octomys mimax
GTGGTCTAACATAAGTTTATGGGAAAAACAAAAAGACTACCATGGCTTCTTCATGCATGGTAGTTGGCTGGCCAATTGATTCTTTTATGAGAAATAATCCTTTAAAAGAAAACCTCAAAACAAGTAATGAAGCAGTTTTCAGGCAGTGTTCTTTTCTTTATCCTGAAAACTGTCACACACTCAGCCGTGTACACTGATGAACAGCTGCATTGAGCTAGCTGGGGATACTGAGGGACTTATAGAGATTTTTATGGGTCTGGTCTGATGTTTGTTTGTTTGTTTAAGAGCAGGATATATTTATTTTTAATAAAGAAAGCTACTGTCCCAGAGATGGACAGAAGAGGACCTCAGTGGGTTACCAAGGGACCTGCCTTTTCCCTAGAGTAAATTTTTATAGAGTAAAACTACAAGGTGAGGCTGGTCTAAGGAGGAAAACATGGGAACTCCCAAGGCGGGCATGAGGTGGGATGAAACTGTGGTCCACCAATAAGGTTATAAGTATAATTGCTGAGATAAAATTGATTAAATGGGGATCAAATGGGGAAATAAGTCAGGTTGCAAGTGGGCATGAATACAAAACTAGGGGCTCTACCTATGGGGGTGCTGGGTTAGTGACTTCCTGGCCTTTTCAAAGTGATTGATGCCTATTTAGAATATCAATACCTGATGTCTATCCCTTGGGAGGTAGGTGGCCATATTTGTTTAATCTTTTGTCTTGAGGTCCGTGCCACAGTGGGAGTGCCTATCTCTTCCAAGTTGCCAGGTATCTGGCCTTCCATATTGGGTCCTTTGAGGGCCCACCCCTGTCTAACTGCCTATATTTCTAACTCAGTTGCCTACAACATTCCCCTGTCTGAAGTGGGCCTGGTCATTGTGTGAAGTCCACTTAACCGAACAAGCTATTGTTGACTATTAGTTATAAAACATAGCATGAAAGAAGTAATGGCATAAATCCTGTGAGGTCTGTGTGGCAGTAAGGTTCTCCTCAGAAAGCAAGGTCGGTTTCACAGGTGAGAATGGAGGGAAAAGGTGTGGGGGTGGTTATTTTTTTTCTTTTTCATAAGTACACTACACACATTTCATAGGCATGGGTGTGTAGCTTTTAAATAGAATCATATTGACAGATCAATCCAAGGAAATGAGTGGTGTATACAGATAATGGAATTCAGGTTCCCAAAATGTGGGGCAAATGGATCACTGTTGAAATTATTAGCTGAAAAACTTAGAAATCTATAATTATCCGAAGTTCATATTGGCAATAGGTTAAGCGTTTCCAATATGATGGTGTCGCAGCTCAAAATATTGGCTTTCTGGGGGATATATATTAACATTAAATGTGAAGTTATTGAACATCTGGAATGAAAAATTGTTTGCAAAGGCCAACTGTCATTGTAGTTTAACAAGGACAGAGTTTATCTGAGATACTATACATTGAGGTTTCCATTTGGAAAACAGATGGCCACAGAGAGTCTATATAAGTTAACCCCAGGTCCTGATGAACATTGTAGAGGGAGTCTTCACTTTAACTTCTCCTAGAGAGTACATCCCTTCTTACTTTGATGGGTCATATATCAGTGACTATTTAGGTTGATTAACAAGTAATTGTGAGTGGCTTTTAGGTGGCAAACACTTGCTATATATAGTCAGTGGTTAAAACAAAAAAAGAAAAAAAAAACAAACGCCTATATCTTTCATGAACTTTACAGCCTAGTGGTAGAAATGACTAATAAAATACATGCATTTAAAAATCATATTAAATAAGCCAGCCAAATAGCTCAGTATGTTAAAGCACCTGCTTAGGCAGACGCAGGGGTCTGAGACTCGATACCTGGCCTGCCCTGCTGGCCCCCATCCCCAGGGTGCACTGAGATGGCAGTTGAGACTGGGAGTGGTGGCACATGCCTATAATCCCAGCTTTTGGGAGGCTGAACATAGATGGATCACTAGGAGTCTGATATACGTAGTGAGACCCTATAGACCCTTACTAAAATACAAAAAAAATCTCTAAATTAGGCTCTCTAGATTAACACAGGTTACTTTCAACCAAATTTGAACTTATAAAATATATTATCAAACATACACAGAAAGAAAATTACCATAAATCAGAATGAACAGTAGAGATTTTTTTTTTTCCCCAGTACTGCAGATTGAACTCAGGATCTTGTGCTTGCCAGGCAGGCACTTATTCTACTGAACTATCTCTCCCTCCCTCAACTCAAACAGCAACACATTTTTACTACCAAACATTTTCAAATGTTGGAGTTACCAGCGTGGGATACAAAATAAGTATATACATGATATACACAGAAAATAAGGACTTTCTAAATGACCAAGCAGTGGACTATTAAAATAACCTTAATCATTTTTGTTTTTGTTTTTGAGACAGGGTATCACTATGTGGATCTGGCTGGCTTTGAACTCACTGTAGCTCAGGCTGGCATCATACTCATGGCAACCCTCCTGCCTCATCCTCAGTACTAGGATTATAGTCCTGTTCCACCATGCCTGGCTAGGAATGAATAGGTTTAAAAGCAGTGTTAAAAGGAAGAAGGAAAAGCTGAAGTGTCAGTTAGTGAACAGGAAAATTGTTCTCAATATATTATATAGAATTCAGCATGAAGAAACTTAGATGCAAAGCATAAAAGAGATAGTGAGATGTGGAATAGAATGAGAAGACCAAAATGACATCAGTTTCGAGTCCTAGAAGGTAAAATTAGAGGAGCTAATATTTTAAACTGCAGTTACTAAGAATTTTCTAAGTCTGGCAAAAGACACAAATCCACAGATGATACACAACACCAGCCAAGCAAAATAATTTCTTAACAAGTTCACATCTGGACACATTGTTTTGAACTGCAGAACACGAAAGCCAGTGAGAGCTAAGACCCACCAGATGGGGCCAGTGAGATAGCTCAGTGGACTAAAGCACCTGTTTAGGCGAGCTTAGGCAAGTGCAGGGACCACGGTTGGATCCCCAGCACCACATGCTGCGCCAGCCCCACCCCAGGGAGCGCTGAGCCGGCCAGAGTCCGGGCATAGTGCTGCCCTCCTGTAATCCCAGTGCTGGAGTGTCTGAAAAACGGGAGGATCACTGAGTCCGAGCTGCATAGTGAGACCCTGTAATAACCAAATACATTAAAAAATAAAACCTACCAGAAAGACACATCACCTATAAGCAAACAAAAAATTAGATTATAAGTAGGCATCTCAAGAAGACAAAAGAGTAGAATGTCTTCCAGAATACAATAGAAAGAACCCGCCAACCTAGGATTGTCTTTCAACAGCAAGAGCAGAACCACTAGATGAGCTAAGCAACTGCCATCAGTAGATATTTTTTCACCAAGTAAATTTTTCAAAATTAGTATTTTGGAAAGAAGGAAAATTACTCCAGAAGATGTAAGATGTAAGATACAAGAATGGAATTTAATTAAAAATAACAATATAAATAAAAGCTTAGCAGTCATTAGAAGAGTTACACTTATAACATAGCTTAAAATAATAGTAGGGACTAGAGGTGCCCCATGTGCTAGTCCCTGGATTTAAATTCTAGTACTGTTGAATAGATAAATAAACAATATAATAGCACCAACATCTAATTTGAGGAGAGAGGCAATTTGAAATAAAGGAACTAAAATCTTACTAGATATTACTTTGTCCCTGGAAGTTAGGAGGGGAGTGATTCTAAAGACTTGGAGTTTTCAGGAAAGGAATAGAGATACTCCTTAGCCTTGAACTTTGTTATATACACATGGTAAAATTTCACATCTACTCATTAAAAACAAATAATCTCATTCAAAAAGTTTACAAAAACAACTTGCAATTACTAATGTTGGGTAGAAATTGAAACAAAATTTAAAATAGAGTCCCACTTATAGCTAGCTATATCACTTTGAGTGAATATAAGGAAAGACATACAAGACCTAAATCTACTGCTTACCAGCTATGATTATGAACAAGCTAATTTCTCCAACCCTTGATTTCTTATCTGTAACATGGCAGTTACAGCGGTACTTTGTGGTATAGCAAAGTTCAAATGAGATAAATAGCACTTGACACTAAGTCTCTGTCATTGTTAGGCACTGTGCTGGAAGCCATGAAAGCAGCAACAGCCCGGCACTCAAACATCTCCGAACCCAATAGGGATGATAGCTCAGTAGTCCTATAGTTACCATAGCATTGACAAGCTGTAAATGTCAAAAGGCAACATCAACCATTAGGAAAGACAGACAAATTCTGATCTAGGGAAAAGAGGATTGATCCTCAGAAAAGACTATAAAGTATGTAATTTTTGAACAGAACCTTAAAATATTGATAAAATAGGAATACACTTATGTGTTTAGTGAGGGCCTTGAGCTGCCTGTGTGCTGGAGTATGCCCTTGCTGAATGCACTTAGGACACTCGGTGAATAGCAGGGAGTGGGTGAGTGAGAACTGCTCAGCTGGGCTAGCTGAGAGGAAGTGGGGCTGGACAGGTGGGTTAGCAGAAATTCACTGAAATTGTACAAGCGAGCTTTGTCCACACACACATCAAGAAAATGAGCCAAATACTAATTAGCTGCCATATAACGAGAAAATGTCTGCAGAAGTCTGTAAAAGCAGGTAGATCCTCCCTCTGGAGTGGTGCATGGCATATGAAACGCATTGTGTTGTTAGACTAGTATGTGCTTGTGCAGTGCAGTGGGCTCAGGAAACTGTCACATAGGTAGGTCTTTCCAGCTGACCCGCATGATTGAAGGGTGAGGTGTGCCCAGCCTCAGTATGTCCACTGCTTCTGGAATGAAATGGTTCTTTGGGGAGCAGCAGTAGAAAGGAGCTCACTGGGCCTGAGGACATGGGACTAAGAGAGACATGATAACGATGACAGTTTTCTAACCTGAGTGCCTGTGTGACCTGAGTGCCTGTGTGGGCAACACGTACAGCTGGGCATGGGGCCTCCCAGGGACCGGGAAAAGGTGGGCGGGCCCTGTGTTCCAGGCTCTGACAGCCCCATTTTAGGAGCTGTACAGACTTCCCAGGAGCCCTTCTTTGAACCACTCTCTGCCTGCACATTGGAAGCCCCCAAGCTCCAGGGCTGGCTGGTGCTTCTTTAATGTCATTTCTGCAGAGTATAGAGACTGTGTTTGTTTCTTATTTCCAAACCATTCTTAATTTTTATGGAGCTTTTTTCTTTAATGTGCAGCCCACATGTATGTAATCATCATTCTACTCATGACTAGACACAGCTGGGGAGGAATGCCTGCTAGATGAGACTTTAATTAGCTTCCTTCCTTGTGAGTAGAACTTGGGATAAAATGTACATGCATCTTTCACCTTTTTTCCTTAACAATGGAACTGATTTTTCTGCCATCCAGCGAGTAGCAGGATGGAGCAGATGGGTGTAAGTTAGAGGTGATGAAGAAGGAGATGCCCCCTAGGGAAGGACACCATCGAATGGACTCTGGACCAGAGAATATGTATATTCAGGTGGCTGGGGCAAGTCTTGCCCCCTAGATGTTTTTAACTTTTGAAACTGTTCAAAAGTAATTTGAAAGTGTTCCCAGGACTTTTAAAACTTGCCACTGAAGTAATTCTGGCCACAGTATGGAAATCTTTGTGATAGGTAAAAGCACACTATGTTTTTAGGCCTGGTAAGTAACTTCATATAATATTAATAGCCCATGTTGTTCCTCTCACTTAATTGTTATTGGACTTTAATAGAATTTGCTTTTATTATTAAGCTATACTCTGTGGTTCTGTGGTGTCAGCATTACTGATCGTTGAAGCTGTATTTCCTTGCAGAAGACGGTGTTCCCCGCAGAGGGTGTGGCCAAGCATCCATGCGCAGGGCTGCATGCTATACCCCTCTCTTAGAAGTCAGAATACCCATTTGTTTAGCAGTGGTTCTGAGAAGTCCTTTTAAGTTATGTACATCAAAGGCATACCCAAATGGAGTGTGTCACAAATCCTGTTCATCTTATTAACATCTCACAGAATAATCTGGATAAAATACTGGATTAGAATACACTTCGCAAGCAGTTTTTGCATATATTTCTCATAGTTCCTCTAACATTCTGATGAAGTTGACATTACTGTCTTTTCGTTTGTTTGTTTTTTCCAGCTCAGCCTGCCCTGAGGGTGGGGCTGGCGAGGTATGTGGTGCTGGGATCAAACCGTGGTCCCCTGTGCCTGCCTAAGCTTGCCTAAGGACTGAACTATCTCGAGTCCTAAAACCATTCAGTGTTCCCCAGTTCTTAGACCAAGACAAGAATCAAAATCTGTTCCTAAATTTTACTAAGAACTTAAGGAACCATTCCATCATGGTGGGCTACCTCTTAGATCTATGCGTATCATTCCACTTAGCATCAATGTGTCATCTTACCTGGCTTTAACTCTGGGATCTAGGACCCCCCACCCCAGTCTCCCTCTCCCTCTCCCTCTCTTTCACTTTCTCTCTCTCCCCTTCTTTTTCCTTCCCCCCTCCCCCTCCCTACTCCTATCTTCTTTCTGCTTCTCTCTCTTCCTCCCTCTACCCATTTTTCCTCCTTATGATAACAAGGATTGAAAACAATGGAGCCACGTCCCTAGTCTGCTTCACTTGTTCCAGTCATGACTCATAGCCTTCCATCCTTAATGGTTAGTTGTGTAGCAGTTTTTATGTCTTAATGCTCTTCCACATAAGACTGACCACTTGAGATATATTTGCCTCCATTCTGCAGGCTACATACTCCTTAATTATAGGGCATACTTAGTAGATATCGCATCTACCACAATTGTTTTCCCATTGTATGTCTTAGTGCTGTTTTGCTGAATAAATGTAGGCATGAGAATATTTCTCAGGAGTGGGAATCGAGAGACCTGTGTGCGTCTTCTAACTGCTTCTGGTCATGCTGCTGGGCCAGTGTGCTGACAGAAGGTGGTCTTTTCTGCATGTAGCTAGTCAGTTCGCTGATAGCACAACATACACTTGTCCCACGAAAATGTACGCACAAGCATGTGGCAACCAGCAGTCTGCAGTGAGCCAGTCAATACAGTTAAAAGCCAAATTGAAAATAGGCTCCACGTTTCTGAAGGAGACTTCAGAATATTGTATTTTTTACAGATTCGATTATTAGTTGGTACACCAAGCCCGGCGAGCCCTGTGCTTGGTTTTCAGCTTCTGCTTTTCACTTTTTCAGTTTTTAGCTTTGGTAATACAGAGATCAAGAGTGCTATTTTTATATATGAAATTTTATATTCATAGAATAGACAGTACCTGCAAAAAGAGGTGTGATGGAATTATTCAGAAGAGTTAGGACTATTAACAGTCACAAACATTTCTGTTAATGAACTAAGAAAAATCAGGTAATAAATGTAGACTGACCATATTTGAAAAGAAAATAAGATTTGAAAGATAAAATGATAAATTCCTGTAAAGATTTTTGGTTAAAATGAATTTCTTATAGTCTTTGCTCTTTTAAGTTTTTGTTATAACAAATCTCCTTCAGACACTTTGAAACTTTTTGGCAAAGTAGACATAATTTATAGTGCTGGTTAAAAATGTGAATTTAAGAATCTTTAAACTGAAGAGGTAGATTAGTAGAAAATTTAAGCTATGTAAATAGGAATAGGCTGTAACTTAAGTTTTCAAAATTCCAATTATGAGTGTTCAAGTGCATTTTAGACAAGCTGGGTTTGTTATTTCTGGAGTTAATAAGCAATTTCACAGTGTACTATATATCACTTTTAAAGACATGATAAATTGTCCCTAATGGCACTGTGTGTATAAACTAGAGCGCTCTCTGCCACGTATGCACTGCTCAGGTGGGCCACCTGAAAAGGCCTGCGTTTTAATGGGCCTTTTTAGCACTTTTGCACCTCGCGTGTTCAGGGTTATGTATGATGGATGGCCTTAATGCGCTGGCATGAGACACGCAGATCTTAGAGCTCTTAACCCGTTTGTTTTCCAGGCTCTGTAAAAGGCCCCTCTGTTTGGGGGTAACACTTTATCCTTCTTAAGTAAACAGAAATAGGTTTCTGGGATTTTGCTTTTTAGCATTGTAAATCCAGCAGGAAAGAGACAGGCTAGAGAGGCTTTTAAGAGAAGGCTAAAACACCATGTTCCCGTTTTATTAGAGGAGTCCAAAAAGTCAGGCTGAATGTGGAGATTTTTTTCTTCTAAACAGTATTAAAATAACTCTCTTCTCTGGGCCAGCATACTCTGAATCTTCTCTTTCTTTTGGACTGCCTGGTGCCCACCATTATCCTCAGCCTGCTGGCTGAGTGCACGTGCTGGCTCACTCTTAGTCTTAAACAGCCACAGGGCTGGCTCCTGTGTGGCCAGCAGGATGTTCTCCCCAACAGTCTGAGCAGAAGGGATCCAGGCTGTAAATTGAATCCTGCTTCCCAAAAGGCACTGGGACTTACTCCTGAAGCCTGGAGGTGTTTCATAATCCATTCCTGTAGGATTCCTCTAACTTGGACAAAATCTTCAGTGCTTGAGGAGAGCTGACAAAAACTGGTAGTGGGGGTTCCCACCTTCTGATTCACCATCTAGGCACTGTTTGGGGAAATTGCCTCTGCTAAAAGAACAGATTGTTTTAAGATTGTAAGGTCTGATTATAAAGAAGCTACACAGGGAGGAGAGAGCTCCCCTGGTCAGAGGCGGCCTTTGCTGCCACGCCGTGAAACCGTCTTAGCAGTGGACTCGTCTGTGCAGGCTGTCTGCCTTGCCTCCCGTTTGTCAGTCATCTTTGGAGAAAAGAGGCCAGCATGGTTCTGACAAACGCATTTTCACTTCCATCTATGATCTGAACTTCAGGGCTTGGGAACTGAATGGCTAGTGCATTTACCTATATTTATAATACGTGACTAATTAGCAGTCGCTGTCCTTGTGATCTTGCTCTTTGTCATTCCTCTTGAGGCATCCCATGTCTTTCATTTCATTCTTCTCCATCACAGCCACGCTAAATGGAATATGGATTATTCTGGCAGCAGAGCAGTTTGAACCCCTGATTATTGTAGAATAAAACAAGGGGGAAAAATTATGAAATGAGCCATCCTGTCTCCTTGTTCTGAAGATGTTATTTGTAATCTTTGTGGGTAGGGATATATCTACAGTGATTCATTTTACTTAGAGACTCCTAGGAATCCTGGGGAGGTTTGGTTTTTTTCTTAATACTTTCTCATTTTTATGTATCGTAAAAATAGTTTTTATTAGGAAAAATACCTGTGGATGAATATGAAGATAAAAGCCCCAGACACAAGCTTTAAGTAAGAAAAATAACTCAGAGACTCTTATCACCAGTTTACTGTTACTGTTATTTTATAACTGAGTCAGCAGTATCTGACTTTTTCTACCAAGTAATGAGAATTATTTTATACTTAATCTCTTTAAATTATTTATTATAATGGCCATCTTATAATGTAAGATAAAAGCCACATACACATGTTTGACTTGTGCGCAGCCTTTGGGAATCCATCCATAATTGTGTGAGAGAGACGGTTAAAAGTGTGTCAGCCGCCATTATATATGGCACAGTGTGTGAGAAGTATCATATGTAATGCAGAGGAAAAGCTTGCTTGAGCTTCTGTTTGAGAAATAGATTGATAGAGCCAGGAGAGATCTGAAAGCCCGCTCTAGCTGCTCTCCGAGGAAGCTGCGACCCGCCGAAGGAGCACGCGGGCAACGGAAACCCAGGTTGTGTGGCCACTCGCTCATCTGCGTTCGTGCGCATCAGACGTGTGCTCTGGCCTTCGCGTTCAGACGCTGTGCACTTGCCTTCCCCCATAAAAATGAGTGAAGGCATAACGTAATAATTTTATTAAGTGTAATAGTGTTTAGAAATTCACATAAATGGAACCACAAAGCCTACATCATAACTTTTTACTTCCAAGGTATTTTGTTCTATTCTGGCTGTTACAATGTTTAACCACTTAAAAATTAATTGCAAATGCACCTGGCTGAAATATTCATCCACTAATTGCCAATTAATTAAAGCTATCTTATATTTGTTGCCCACAATTGCCTGGCAGATAATTGGCCCTCATTAAATATATGTTGATTCAGTCTTTCCTGTCAGAGCTCTATCATGAGATAGCTTCTCAAATACTGAGCTTTGAATCATCTTGGGTGATACATTTTTTAGAGTGCTAATTCTTTCTCCCCAATCAATCCCTAATCTGAATTTCTGGTAATAGATATCAGGATTCATATTTTTATAAACTGTTGAATGATCTGTGCTCACTAAATTTTGAGAGCTAACGTAATGGGATTCATTAAAATATCTTCAGGTGATCAGCATAATTAAGAAAACAGATATGTAAATGTTACCACCTGACATATTTAAAGTAATTATGTAGTCCTTTTTAAAAAATGTTTAATCATGCCATAACTCATCCTTATTAAAAGTTATTTAATTCCAAGAGAAGTGTATAAAATGAAAAGCAAAAGGGCTTTTCCCTTTTCAACCCATCAATTTCTCCCATCCTCACTACCCAAGATACAGCCACTTCTAACAACTTGTGCGTATAGCTTTAAGATTTTTCTCCTCTATATGTTTTATCTATGTAATATATTAGTGTGTGCAGATATATATACACACATACACATATGTATGCACATGTGTGTCTATATAATATTTATTTGTTGAAATTCTTTTTTTTTTT
>NDGM011126531.1:0-12139 GCA_002564305.1 Octomys mimax
AAAATTATGTGATGCCATCTGATACAAGCTTCTGATTATTACAATTTCTTTCTTTCTTTCTTTTCTTTCTTTTTTTTTTTTTCTATGAGCTGAGTACAACCTTATCTGTCCGGCCACCAAGCTGCAGTGCTGATGGCGTTGCCTGTCAGGCCTGTGGCGTAGGCTGGCTTGCATTGTTGCCTATGGAGACACTCAGGCTTTTTCTGTTCTCCTTGATTTCAAGGATGCAGATTTCATTTTTCTGGAGCCCTCATAGCTCAGAAAGGCATCTAGGGTGCACTAGGTGAGTCCACACCTTGCTCATTTCACTTTTAATATTTCTTAGAATCAAACATCATGTCCCAAAATGGAGTCATGATGAAGCCAAACTTACAAGTACTGCAAAAGTCTTTTTTGTTATTAAACTGAGAGGCAGACAAGCTCTCTTTTATATAAAGCCATTGGGCAGGACATCTATTCTTATTGGCACAGTATCTGTTTTCTTTCATCTGTAAATCTCTGATTTGCCCATGAGCTGATAGGTAAGCAGAGTGCAAATAACTCATAAAAAGGATACTTTTCGTGGAAGATTATCAAATGCTTCCAACAAATACAGGCTGTAATAGAATTATCTGGGCATGAAGACTGTCAGGTGACAGCATCTGTTTTATTTTAATGGAGAGCAATAATATACTAAAAGCTATTTGATCGAAAGTTAATATTTATTTTTGAATAAGTGGGTCTAGGTAGGCATAGGAAAGATACTAAAGTTTTACATTATCCAAAAGAAAATCTTCACCTTAAATGTATGTAAACCATTGACTCTCAGAGCACCAAAGGGAATGTACTTTACACTATTACATAAATCCTAAAGAAATCAACTAAAAATGATCATCATTAGTCAACTGTGCCTTGATAGGGTTCCCTGTGGACTCATAGAAATTCACCATTGGAAGAGGATTCTCAGATAGTCCGTTGTTAGCATTTAACTTTCCTTTAAAAGCAGATTTAAATTTGATATTAAATGCATGGAGGTTGTCTTTACAAAAAGAGGTAACATGCTCTTGTATGTGCAAATTACAATTAAGCTTCAAATTATGTGAGCCTGTGTGAACTATACAGGGTAAATAACGATAATCACTAATGACAATGCAGTAATTATTAAAATACTCAGGGCTGGCCAAATAGCTCAGCAGATTAAAGCACCTGCTTAAGCAGATGCAGGGACCAGGAGTTCCATCCCTTGGCCTGCAGTGTCGGCCCTGCTCCCAGGATACACTGAGATGGCAATTGAAACTGGGTGTGGTAGTACATACCTGTAATCCCAGCACTTGTGAAGCTGTAAACAGAAGAATCACTGAGTCCAGTCTACACAGTGAGACTCTGTACACCCTGTACACCCTGTCTTAAATACATAAAATAAAATAAAATAAAATATTCAAAGTAAATTCTCACAGAAGCAAAATATGTTCATACACATAATTCAAATCTTGAATTAAGAGTTGTTCCTTAGAGAGCCAGGGTTATAGCTCAGCAGTATAAGTGCCTGCCTGGCAAGTACAAGGCCTGAATTCAATTCCCAGTATGAAAAATAAAAATAAAAATGTAAGAAGAGTTGATCAGTAGAAACTGAAAATCAAATGTAGGCAATGGTATTGTACAACCTATGCAGATCAAGAAATCATTACATTATTTTAGATTTTGATATTGAAAATCATGCTGACTTTTATAAATTGATGGTATAATAGCCCTCTAACAATATAAATGTATGTGTACACAAGTATGTTTCTCTGGAAGTGATATAATTCTACTCAAATACATTCATGATCAATAAGGGAGGAAATATAATAAGGAATACTTTGTTCTAAAGTTTGATAGACACTTGCCGTTACAGTGAAGTGATGAATTCCAAAATCAATATAGTGTGAAGCTGGGCTTGGTGGAGTGCATCAGGAACCCTGTTTTCTGGAAAGGGTGTGGCCATAGGAACACACATTGCAGGCAGCCAGAGCCACTTGGTTAGAACTGCCTCAAATTAACAACAGCAGCAGCAGCAGCAGCAGCAGCAGCAGCAGCAGCAGCAGCAGCAGCAGCAGCAGCAGCAGCAGCAGCAGCAGCAGCAGCAGCAGCAGCAGCAGCAGCAGCAGCAGCAGCAGCAGCAGCAGAGTTGTTATATAACTACTGCGTGAAATTTAGTGAGAAATTACCACACATTTTGATTTTGCTCAGGAATTTCAGCTAGTGGAATTTCAGTCTTTACTATGAGTTTATAGCAAAAACAAAACAAAAACAAAAACAAAAAAACAAAAAAAAACCCCACCTAAATGACTTTAAAATACTTTGAATTAATTTTATTTCCTACCAAAAATTTCATTGTGCATACATATATAATTACTTTAATTATCTCAGCATCCAAATTACTTTCTAGGGACCTCTAGAAGGGTATTTACCTCTTCCTGCCCAGTATGCTATTAATACATATAGTGATAGATGTAATTAATTAGTTTCTGTGAGTCTGTATACTTTGAAAGTTGCATCTTGGATATGCAAATCACAAATGAACTTCGGGGAAAAGTGTTGGAACATTTTCCCTAATTCTTTGCAATCTTTTTTCTAGATCTACAAAGGGCAATACACATACTTTGTTATTTCCTTACAACTGAAAAGCAAAAACCAGTAAGAAAGGAATCAACTAGATCAAACGGATAAAAAAAAACACAAAATAAAAAAACATTATAGACTGTCACAGTCACTTTACTCATGTTGACAAGACAGAAGACCGGACACCCAAAATGAATGAGAGAAAGGCTTATTTGGCGCACAGTTTGCGGAGGTTCAGTCCAGGCTCGGCTGACTCCAAGGAAGGCAGCACATAGCACAGGGCAGCAGTTCATGGAGGTGAAAAACAGCAAGAACAACAGAAGCCTAGCGGGAGGCCTAGCGGCAACAATAGCAACAAAGAGCGAGTCTGTCTCCCCTAGGTTGCATTCACACTATCTGAGATTTCCAACATGTGCACTTGCATGTAGTACTTTGCTTTTTTGTTATGCATTTAACACAGGGTCTACAGGGTCTCACTGTTGGACTCGTAGTGATTCCCCTATTTTCAGCCTCCTGAGCAGTGGGATGACAGGTGTGCACCACCACGCCCAGGCTCAGACGCCTTCTCCACGAGTCTCGGGGGCACGCCAGGGATGGAACGCCCGCGGCTGCACTCTGCCTACACAGGCGCTGTAGTCCCGGAGCTATCTTCCCGGCCCTCTTTTGTGTAGTGTCGTTAACAAATGTAACTGAGTTCGCCTCTCTTGGAAAGTTACAGATACCCTTCAACTTCCACCCTTAAGAAATGTTCCTAGAGAAATCACAAATTTCTCTCCCAATAAGCATCTTACATTTCTAATGATTATTTTTTAATTCGCTAAAGGATTACACTGTAGTCTATAATTGGTCTATAGTTCTTCAAGGGGGACAGGTGCAAAGGCAATAGAAAATACCACATATGTCTGGCTTGTCGGCATTTTTTCCAGACAATCTATCTAGTGTGGAAAATATTTCTGTGAACTAACTCGCCGAAGTTCGCATTCCTGGTGTCTGTGAGCCAGCTCCATCCCTTTGAGGTCGGTGTGGTCAGAATCCATCCTGCTGATGCAAGTGCATTTTGTTCCTTGTACGTTCTGTGAGAAACGCTTGGAAACAAGGAACTCGTGTGACGTCACAGGGCGAGCCCCAGGCCCCACAGACGCCCTGGCATCCCCGACCATGCTGCACGTATCGGCTTAAAAGCAGAAGAGTCTGTAGCAAACCCCAGAGCTCTCACTTGCTCTCCTGGACTCTCCCTTTCCCCCTTTCTCCTCCTGTCTGAAGAGCCAGCTGAGATTATGTTGGCTTATTATGGGAGATCAGGAGGGGAAAAGAAACGCCTACTTACCTGACATTGGAGAGCAAGAACATTTTGAAATGCTACATAGTTTCTATTCTATTGATGCTTACTTTACCAAATCAACACTAAATAATCTCAGAAAACAGAAGGGGCAATATATAGAGCTGGTTGTGGAGAGATAGGGATTGAGGGTGAAATAACAAGCCCGCAAGCATTACCGTTAACCAGGTGTCTGTGTTCGTGAGCCGGAAGCTTCCCTCTCTCTGCTAGGCCACACTTCCTGTAGTACCATTGTAATAAATGATCGTTCCTCACAGGGGTTAAGGATGACTGTATTTCATGTGCAGTCAGCCTGCTTTGAGTCTACTGGCCTCTGCCCTCAGAAAGCTGCCAGCAAAGCGGAGGACTGAAAAAAGATGCTGGCTTTCTGTCACTTGAAAAGATGACAAAATTTCAGAAGCAATATTGAATATTTCATAGAGCCTCATTTCTCTCCCCTTCTAATTTATATTTCCTTGTAAGTTCCCCAGAAAGAAAGGGCAAAAATAAATAAAATTGTACTTGTCAAGTGTCAGAGTGAAAACACTCAGGGAAGGGTCATGTGATACTGAGTTGGAACCCACGCGTCATAGACATAAAGTTGTTAGTGAACGCCCGAAGGGAAAATTAACACATTTGTTTTCCAGATGATAAACTTGGTAGGTATCAGAATGGCTCGAGAGTCAGATATTCATTGACTATTTTTGTCTTGTATACAGTATGAGGAGAATCTGAAAATATCTAAGTGAACCAACATGTTTTGTTGTGAGCAATTCCCACATGGAGATGGCTTATCTAGAAACATGGTGCATGATTTTCTGCTAACTCCCTTTCTACATTACACATGACACCTGGAGAGCTAGCTGTGCTTTGGGCTCCGAGGAGGAGGGCGAGAAAGAAGGATTAAAACTCACAGTGAGCCATCAGTGAGAGAGATACCGAGCAACAGTGTCCTTACCTCCTCGCCTGGCGATTTGCTTGGTAATGACTTAGGGCACAGCAGCACACAGGAGCTTCTCCTTCGCCAAATTATGTTGGCAGAATGATCACAATAGCGCCGCTGCTCACACCACGGAGCAAAGAGTATGTGACGTAGAATGACCCAGCGAGGCAGGTGGGAGAGAGCGAGGCAGAAACAGGGAACTCTGCCCCCCCGAAATGCCGCACACACGTGGCTGGGGATGGTGCAGTGTAGAAGCCCTGTGGTCTGCCCATTGTGCAGATTTTCTTCATGATTCTCTGTCTTCTAACAACCAATCATTAGCGTGTTTTGCTAACATTACAACAGTTGCTACATTTAGAAGACCTGGAACAGTTTGATTTTACACCGTTGAAAATCCGACCATTTATTTTCACTCACAGGGTCAAGGTCAGGTGAATTTCAGGAGAAGCAAAGCAGGCAAGGAACTGTGCCAGTTGCGCTGCTTGGGAAAACGCCTTGCACAGGGCTCTCACAAACTGATGCGTGCGATTCCACCGACTCCGGAAGCCAGGCTGACAACACCAGTGTGGAGAAACCTACCCGTGAGTGTGTACGATGAGTGTGAGAGCGTAAGGCTGAGTTCTACACGACACCTATGCGGACTTGCTTCGGTTGTCAGCTGCACTACAGCACTCCGTGGGCCTTACATCACAATGGAATTGGAAACGGAGAGTTTGGAGTGACAACAGGCAGGTGTGAGGCACTGCGAGTTCTCTGAATAGGTCTTAGCCCTGAACTAAACAAGACATTTTTTTTTTTTGCCTTTTTTTTCTTTGCAATAAATTACCTTATGCTATGCTGAGAAATCATGCCATATTTTATTACTAAACCTGACAACTCACCTTAAGCATCAATGAAACTTCAAAAATACTTATTAAGCTTTGGTAGCAACATGGAAGGCCACAAGGCTTCTAAAACTTTCTCTTACTTTTCTGTTTTTCTCAACATTTTCATTTCAGACATTTTACCCCAGTTTCCCAAATGTTAGAAGAGGCAGTTAAAAGCCCTAGGCATTAGGATCAAGTCAACTGAAAAATCTCTTAAATAAAGACTAATAAAAACTTCTTAATACATATGAAAGGATCACTGGTGGCTGGGGAGATAGCTTGTGATCTAAACACCTGCCTGGCAAGCACAAGGACCAGAGTTTGGTCTCTCGTACCACATGATTTGCTGGCCCTGGAAATGGGTGTGGTGGCGCAAGCATGTAATCCTGGTGCTGAGGAGGCTGAGGTAGCAGGATCACTATGGGTCTGAGCTTCATAGCAAGACTCTGTACTAAATAAATAAAACAAAATAAAATAAAAGGATTGTTGGAAATACTTACACCCTCATTTCACAGAAATGCAATAACAATCAATTATTTTAAGTAATTTCATATATACTTAGTGTTTTTAAACTATCTAAGTACTATTTCCATAGTTTAAAATTTTTCCACAAGATGCTCAACTTACTGATGATTTTCTCCAGATTTTTAATATAACATGCTTTCTTTAGTATAATATGAAACTATAATACTGCTACTCTATGTTGGGATTTTAAAGTTGTTTGTTTTGTAATCAAATAAAGTTCAATATATTATGGTAATAGTGAACATTATCCATATAATATTCTGCTGAGCTATATAAGACAGAACATTCCTTTCATTCTGTCTAATCTAAATGATTGCAATAGTTTTCACACTTTGGTTCACGCATGCACCCATCTTTTTGTATATTGTAGCATGGAGCACATCTGTCTGCTTGTGTACTAATTTGTACTCTGGGTCAAAATATAATCTTGATTTTCATACCTAAGTCATTCTCAACACAGAGGAAAATCAAATGCTACCATTGAAATTAGCGGGGACATTTTCAGGGAAATTGATTTCTGGACTCTGAAATCCCTGAAATCACTCAAAGTCCTTGTTGCTTTCCACGTACCCCATTAATCTTCAGAAGACTCTATTGACACTGTTGGCAGCTGCTTTCCCATGCAGTGCTCAGGGCGGATGTGAGCAGAACACCGTGGCACAGGGACTCAGGTCTAATTCAGTGAATTCACATTAGACCTTTAAACTAAACAGGAAGTGATACAGAAGGGATTTGTAAAGACAGGGGCATAAGTTATAACAATGGTGCTGAACTATTCCCTGATGATGCTGGTTTGAAGGAAGAGCTTGTTTCTTGAATTAGGTCCCTTGTCATATTATGCAGCTTGAAATTTAATAAGAGCAGGTCTCAAAGCTAGGGAAGTGCTTCTCCTTCAAATGCTGGTGAACAGTTATCACATTTGGAGGCAGCCAGGACTGGAATTTTTGGTAGAGAAAAAGAAGAACCCAGACTTAAATTTGCAGACCCATTAGCAAGAAAAATTTGTCAATAAAATCAATGCCTAAAGTAATAAACATTTATTTCCCAAACCCAGGAAATATGATAATGAGTAGTCTGAACTCTAATGTGAGGCTGAGCGCTCTGTCTTGAAAGAATCCAGATAAAGATTGCTTTGGATTTTTAGATTTTTTTTTTCAATAGCAGTAATTCTCAGCTGGGAAGATAGCTCAGCTGTCTAAAGTGTCTGCTTGGGAAGTGCCCAGACCCGGGTTCAATCTCCAATACCACATGTCCCAGAACTGGGTGTGGTGGCACACACCTGTAATCCCAGAGCTGGGGAGGCTGAGACAGGAGGATCATTATGAGTCTGCACTGCATAGTGAGACCCTGTATCAAATAAATAAATAAATAGCTGTAGTTCATATATTCATGGTAAGGGCCGGGGAGATGGCTCAGTGGAATAAGCGCTTCCCTGGCAAGCGCAAGGGCCTGAGTTCAATCCCCGCTTCCACCAAAAAAAAAAAACAAAAACAAAAACAACAACAACAAAAACTTCATATATACATGGTAGACCTAAAAATTGTTTAAATTATTTCTGGAAAAACAAAGATTAGTTTTTCATCTCTCTCACCACTTGTAAAATGTTACTGTTGTGTTCTCTTTCTTAAATTCAGATCTCAGAGTGAAGCATTTAGCCTTCTATCCGTGAATGTAGGACTCTCAAGTGACCCTTTTTTGTTCATGTAATTTAGTTTATGCATGTGGTCTAGATGGTGTAGCTCAGAAATACTGACAATATGCTGAGATATGAACAATTCAGTAACAAACACTTAAAAATAACTGAAGCAGGAGTAACGACTGAGGTGGTGAACAATACAAGCCCGTAATGACTGGAGTGATGGCATTATCCTCCTTGCTTGGAAAAATCAGAGTAGTTATGCTAAACCTGGAGAAACAATCCTTTTGTCCAAAGCAGCATCCACTTTCATGTGAAAATGAGAGAAATTACATATAGGCAGACAGATAAAAAGGATTTATACCATTTTCAAGGTAATTTATTTTCAGTGCTTACTTTCTCAGCTTTATTTTCTGTATTAAGCTCTATAAAACCTCCCTTGATTAAGTTCCCTCAAGCATCCCTGAGTGAAGTAGTCCAAAACATACACGGATTTGGCCATAAAGTGGATTTTATTCATCTTGTCAAAACAACAACAACAACAAAAAATCAGGAGGATATCTGGAATCACATAAAACACACTTGAGAAAGGAGGGATGTATTAAAATTTTCTAGTATCTGGCAGTCAGAGAGTTACTGCATGAGGAAGATACTGACACTTATGTCTGAAATTAACCTGAAGGAAGTGTTCTGTCTCTGAAAACTTTCATATGGACAGGCTTTGCTTGTGATCCTTCCTCTGGGATGCTGATGAAATCGATAGAACAAAAGAACAGAATATCTGAGTCGACACATTGTTTGAGAAAGTAAGGGTGTGTGTGTAGATGTGGGTTGTACAGACCTGCCACTTTACATAATGCTCAATAAATGAAAACTTGGATGCATGCTCTCACTGCAGAGTTTAAATATGAGATTTCCTTGTATCCATGGGCAAAGGTTCTTTAAATAACTTAAATGTGGATCCCCATAACCCCCCTCAGAAATGATCCATGATTTGGGCATGATACAACGTGACAGTAAGTATAGATCTAACTGGAGAACCATGGGGAACACTCACAACTGTTAGGAACTCACTGTTTCTGTCTCCCCCAAGTTATATGTTGAAGATAAATCCACAATGTGATATTTGGAGGCTCTGGGAGCTAATTCAGTCATTAAGACAGAACTGCAATGCAGAGCAATGCCTTAGGAGAGCATGAAGAGATGACCAGCTGCTTCTCAACAGGAGGGTCCTCACCAAAAGCCTAACCTAACCCTTTGGCACCCTGATTAGTTTCCCAGCCTTCAAAAGTATAAGAAATATGTGTTATGGTTTAAGCCATATAGTGAGATGGCACTTTGTTTTCTGAGGTTATAATGACAACCCTAAAATATATCACAAAAATTTTCATGCACTTTCCAGTACACAAAATAAGTGGCCTTGTGTTGATTTCATCTTTTTAACAACTCAGTGGGTCAGTCAGAGAGTGGTAGTATCATTCATTATGTTACTAATGAAGAGAAAAATGGAATTTAGCCACTATGTGACATACATAACATCACAGATTTCAACAGCCTGGACTTTACTGGCTTAAAGTCCTTTCTGAGATGTGAATTTTCCTCAATCTTTTTACTTTTTTTGCCTTTCATTTTATAGGTATTGTGTGAAAGATTTTGTCAACTAAATGGAACATACTTGTCCAATGACAATGTGGATGCTGAACTTTCCTGGTAGACTTACGTGAGGAAAGTCATGAAGCAACTGTAACTCTCTTAGAATACGCCGAGACTCACTTTACCATTCACACCCCAACTCACCCAGAGAAGGCCACCTCAGGATCCGGCTATCCTTTCATCACCAGTGTCCGTTTGATTGTTTTACTTCTTCTCTTCATGAGGTGTGGGGATGGCACTTGGAGGAAAACTGAGGGACATGGAAAAGTTCAGAACACCTACCTGCCTGGCTATGAATCTGGAAAGCCTGAAAAAAACAAAACAAAACAAAACACTGGGGCTATTACATAATTCACAATTTTTCCCTGGTGCTGATTTCATATATAACATAAAAATCTGCAATGAGACAATGATTATAATTTAATAGCTAAAATAAGTGGTTTACTGCAGGTCAGATGGATTATTTTTAGCCTTCATTATGAGCAAATCAAATCACTGCCTGATTCATATGGTCAAACGATGCACAGTTGACTATAAAAATAACTGGAGATGACAGATAATTTGAACTATGCCCACTTAGGAGCTACATAGCTTGTACTAACTTCATAAAAGTATCTTGTGACAGACCCACAATGACACACTCCTACACAGACGGCAAAGAAATAGCAGGCTGGGCTCCCAAATTGCACACTTTGAAGAGGTAGTGTGCTCAGTGATGAATGTCAGGAGGGCTCTTCCTGGCATCACTTTGGTCACACACTGTAGAGTTAGGAAATAAGCACCGACTTGATCAATCATTAACACTTTATCAAATAATGTTCATCCTTACATTGGACATTAATTTCAAATGGGTTATCTGATATTCTCAGAAAGCACTACATGTATGCTTACTTCATAGTTCTGTTACTTTTCTTAGAATATATAATAATTTTATATTATACCACCTAGTCTTTAGCATATTGTACCCTTTATAACAGATGACCATTGCTGCCTCCCCTAGAAACCCCTACATATTCACCAGGTTACTTGGCATTCCTGTCATCTTGTTTTGCTTATTCTTTTATATCTCTACACCTTTCCACAAGTCTGTGCCTTTCCTTTGAACCATTCCTACACTTATCAAGTTGATGAATTTCTGTTTCTAGTATGAGCTCCTTTCTGAAGTTTTGCATGGCCTCTTGCCTTTCTCCCCACTCCAAGCAGAACTGGGTGTCCTCTATGCTTTAATCTTGTTTTGTGTTATTGAGAAAGCCCAACTGTTTTTCAACTCCTTCACAATCCATTACCTTCCCCAAGTACTTCCCCCTTTCCAATCCAAACATGAGAGAAAAAGAAGCATAATTTATTGATCTCCAAATCTGGGGAGTTTACCTCAAAACCTGGCACAAAGCAAGTGTTCAATAGCTACTTATGTCAGATTCCCTAGAAGCAGAGCCTGAAACTAAAATTCCTATGTGGTGATTTACTGAGGGAGGACTCTTAGGAAAAATCTTTTAGCAAAGGAAAAAACCCATGATAAGATGCAGAGAAAAGAACCAATAACAAATAATGGAAGCTTGTGTCAAGCTTCAAACTACTCCTGGGATATTTCTGGAAATCAAGGAGTATCCCAAAGTTTTTCTCTCTTAAAGCAAGAAAGGAGGCCTTCTATAACCTATAATATCCAGTAATTACCCTTGGGTAGATTTGGAAAAAAGTGAGTATGAAAAACCCTAGGCTTTTTCTAAGCAAAATTGCTCTAACATGCAAATCTCTGGAAAAGACTAAGTTGAGAGAAGTTAGCTATTATCATTTGCAGCAATTTTGGGCTGGGTACCCTCTTCCAGGAAAGGACCCTGGAACGGGTGACCACAGTGTTTACTGAAAAGACAATATGTGAAAATACAGAGGCTTCTTTAGTCACACACATGAAACGTTATTTCCAGGGACAATTAAACTAACAGCAAAATCCCAGGTTCTGATAGTAAAATTTGCTGCATCAACTCATTAATTGTTCTTTTGACCAAAACAAACCCAGAGACCGAAACTAAATAGGAAATGATAATATGGGTGTTTCTGTGCTCAGTGCGGGTCAACCCTTCAAAGTCCTGTGGTAAAGATTCCCAGAAATAGAGTGATGGATGTTGAATACCAGACAGAGTTCATATGCATGACGCAGACATCTGATTCAAACCTCAGTTTTGCTGGTAAAACCAGGGCAGGTCGCTTCCCTCCTCATCCCAGTTCTTTTCTTTGAACTTGATGATGATAAGAACTACTTTATAGGATCCTGAGAAAGATTAGACCAAAAAAACCCTTAGGAAGTCATTGTTATGGAGTTACTGCGGCATACTCACATGTCATTTCACTGATTTACTGTACCATGTTCCAAAGCAAAACAGATCCGAACGAAATACTCCAGTGGTTATTTATGGCACTGAGTTCCTCATTCCAATGTTTTAGGACTATTTTGGAGGAGCAAGATGCACAGCAGAGGAAAAGCCAAGCTGAGTCACATGTTCAGTATAAAGATCAACTCTAAATACTTTATTTTTATTTTTTATTTAAGTTTTTTCCTTTTTTTGACATAATTTTATTGATAAACAAATAGCAATGAGACAGTTTCAAATCAAATTGGT